>PVIW01004155.1:0-141934 GCA_004026585.1 Noctilio leporinus | reverse complement strand
GGGGGGAGGCAGAGGCAAGGAAGGGGAGCAGCTTAGATAAGAACCTAGTATAAAGGAACCATGGACATGGACAACAGGTGGGATTGACTTTGAGGGGAATGGGTGGGGAGGGTGACAGAGGGGAGCAAAAAGAGGATGGATGTAATTCAACAACAATAAAATTAAAAAAAAAAAAAAGAGCTAATGTTCTCTCGAATTGAAGGGACGATTACAAGTGCAAGGCCAGGAAGGGTAGAATATACAATACAGTACATGGAAGAAAGAAGAGAAAGCTATATGGTGAGAGTTCCAGAGACCCTTAGTAGTTTAAGTAATTATTACACTTGTAAGGTAACTAAGGCCAAAAATAACTATAAAATTTCAATAAGCTGAATAATTTCTGGAGGTCACACAGAGGTGAGACTAGATAATAGTCCCATCAGCCAGAGAGTAAGGATATCGGGAAAAGTTTTAGAAGGTAATGTCTCAAGAGTTGGGCCAAATTGGCCCTAGAAAGAAGGCTAATCTAGACCCACACTAACAAAGGTTTAAAGCAAGCCTCAAAAGGATTGAACTGATTTAAACTAACAACAGAGTCCCAGAAAAACTAAAATACACAACTCCCAAAAATGTAAGATCCACAACATTTAGTATAAAATGACCAGACATGCAATTATTCAGAAAAATATGGCCCACACCAGAATAATCAAACAACGAAAACTGACCCGGAAACATCATAGATGATAGAATTAGCAAACAATTCTAATGCTGGCTAACAATGTTAAATAAGTTTTCATGTAAACATAGTCTACTTAATCAAGTAGGTGTAAAAAGACATAAGGATAAGGAGGAAAAAAAAAAGGTGTTAAAAAACTAAGGAAATCTGGCCTTGGCTGATGGCTCAGTGGATAGGTGCCGATCTGTGAAGCCAAAGGTCATTGGTTCAATTCCCAGCCAGGGCACATAACCAGGTTGCAAGCCAGGTCTCCAGCCAGGTCCATAGCTGGAGGCAGGTGAAAGGCAACCATACACTGATATTTCTCTCCCTTTCTTCCTCCCTCCCTGCCCTTCTTTCTGAAAATAATGAAAAAAAAATCTTAAAAAACAAAAAAAAGGGGGGGATGGATGTAATACAACAACAATAAAATTAAAAAAAAAAAAAGAAAGAAAGAAAGAAGAAAGAAAAAACTAAGGAAACCTGAATGAAATATGGACTTTATTTAATAATAGTGTATCAACATAGGTTCATGAATTAAAAAAAAAAATCAAGCCACAACCTAGGAAAAAAATTTAACAAAACATAAAGGTAAAGAGCCCTGCCTGGTGGCACAGTGGATAAGGCACTGGCCTACAAACCCAAAGGTCGCTGATTCGATCCCCAGACAGGGCACATAACCAGGTTGCAAGCCAGGTCTCCAGCCAAGTCTGTAGCTGGAGGCAGGTGAAAGGCAACCATACTTTGATGACTCTCTCCCTCTCTGCCTCTGCTCCCTTCCTCTCTCTCTAAAAATAATAAATAAAATTTTTTTAAAAAGGTAAAAGACATATCCAGAATATATATACTATATATTTTTTAATTCATACAATTAATTAAACAAATAATCTAAGGTTTTTAATGCAACATACATTGATAATTTGGCAGTTTTTTTTTAAAGAGGTTAGCATACATTTATCATAGATCCAACAATTTTACTCCTAAAAGTTTATACAAGAAAAAGTAAAGTATATGTCTTCATAAACACTTGTATTCAAATGTTCATATTAGCTTTAATCAGAACAGCCAAAAATTGGAAACAATTCAAATGCCCATCAATCGGTAAAGAGATAAGCAAATTGTGATATAATAATACAATGAACAACTACTCAGAACTAAAAGGAACAAACTCCTAATGTACCAGACAATATGCATGAATTTCAACATCTTTATGCTAAGTGAAAGAAGCCAGTCACAAACAACTACATATTGTATAATTCCATTTATACTAAAATCAAGAGAAAAGGCCAAATTATGATAAAAAGCAGAGTGGTTGCTGGGAACAGTGAGAGAAAGGGATCAACTGCAGATAGGCATATGAGGGAATTTGAGGAGTGATTAAAATGTTATTATATCATGATTGTATTGGTGGTTACATGATTATATACATTTGTCAAAGCTTATGCTATACATTTAAAATAGATGAGTTTTGTTGTATATAAATTGTACTTCAATAAATGGAAAAAAGTATACCTATCACTTGATATAAAGTGACCACTTTATATACTTTTATAAATAATATGCATAAGCTTTTTAAATGCTCATTCATAGTCATCATCTGATATGTCTCATTTCATACAACTAGTAATCATTATGTCCAATCAGAAGCCAACAATCCATTCAAAAACTCTGTCAGACCCTATTACTCTCATTCAAAAACCTACCATAGTTTCCCATCACACACAGAATAAATTCCAGAATAATTTCCAAGGTTTACAAGGCCCTACATGATCTGGCCCCTTCCTCTCTCAATTTATTTCCTTCTTTGAATTCCCTGAGCACACCAAGAATGCACCCACTCATGGCCTTTATATCTATTCACTCCTTTGAAATGCTTAGCTTAGAGGATGATTCGAGCAGAGGAAAGAGTCAATAAAAATAGGCTGTATGTGTGTATAGAAATATACATGTACAGTATGTATAAGTAGCTGCTGTTCGGTGAGGATAAGTATTACA
Organism: Noctilio leporinus; assembly: GCA_004026585.1. Taxonomy (NCBI): domain Eukaryota; kingdom Metazoa; phylum Chordata; class Mammalia; order Chiroptera; family Noctilionidae; genus Noctilio; species Noctilio leporinus. The sequence goes on along the minus strand of PVIW01004155.1, from coordinate 139,245 downwards.
AAGAATTAAGTGGGATAAGAAGGGAAAATGGGATACTTTTCCTTCTAACCAAAAACTCCCTTCCCCAAAACCTTCCCAAGGCTTTTTCCCCTATTTCATGTCTCTGCTCAAATGATATCACTTTTTTTGAAGATTTTTTTTATTTCTTATTTTTAGAGAGAGGGTAAGGAGAGAGGCAGAGAGGAAGAGATATCTTTCTCTTTCCCCTACCTCCAGCTACGAACCTGGCTGGAGACCTGGCTTGTAACTTGGTTATGTGCCCTGGCTGGGGAATCAAACTAGCAACCTTTGGGTTCGCAGGCCGGTACCTTATCCTCTGTGCCACCAGCCAGGGCTCAAATGATATCTTATTAGAGGGTACTCCCCTTACTGACTTGGCAGTTCCCCAACCAATTTCTTTTCCCTATTATTTTATTATTCTTCATGGAATTTTTAATACCTGACATTATATATAATTTTGTTTGTCTAATTCTCCCCACAGAATGTAAACCCCATAACTTAAAATACTATATTACCACGTCTAAAGTATGCTTGGCACGCAGAAGGTGCTCAGTAAATATTTGCAGAATGAGTAAAGTTAATTACAATTAGATGTAAATAGAATAATTAATCATTGTGAACAATAACTCCTTAAGCAAGCCGATACTTATTGATTCTTATGGGTTACTCCTATAGAGAAATGCTAGGAAAATGTAAGAGAGTATTAAGAATTCAATCTTCTCACAATTAAAACCAGCAAAATATTTTTAAGCTTATTCATTCCTTTCAGAAGAGACAAAGCTTGTAAAATGTATGACCCCCGACTTCCAGCCAAGGTGCAGGGGTAAGTAGAGATGCTGTGTCTCCCTCACAACTAGAAAAAATTTACATCTACCTCAAAACTAAATAAAAATCACACAGAAATGTCAGAAAATTGAACTGCATAGAAGCGCAACAAAGAAGAAATAAAGAAATACTCAGCCAGACAGGCATGAGGGGCAGATCCAGGGAGGGCAGTGGCAGGAACAGCACTGGAGCTGAGGCCACGGTGAAAGGCGAAGTCTTAACATTTACACCTAGAAAGAGATTCTGGGGCCAGACCACACAGCCCGTGGTTCCAATGCCAGGAAAAATACTAGAGTCAGCAGCTGCAACAGCAGCTCAGGGGCTGAGACCACAGCAAAAAAACATACTCATACATTTAAACCTGAGAAGCAATTCCAGGTCCAGACAATGCATTCCACGGTTCCAGCACTGGGTAAAATAGAGCCTTACTGCTCCCAACTATGAAAACCAGAGGGGGTTGGGCCAGAGGAAGAAACTGCCTGTCTCAATGTGCAAGCATCATTATTCCCTCAGACCCCTCCCCGCAAAACAGGGCCACAATGTGGTGAAAAAGGTCACCCTAAATTGCTGAATTCCCTTACAACAGAACAAGTGCGACAGAACCACCTAAGACACAGAGGCAAACACAAAAAGCTGTCAAGGTGAGGATACAGAGAAGTATGGCTCAAAAGGGGGAGAAGATCAAGGTGCCAGTGGGAGAACTGAGTGACAAAGAGATAGCCACCTAACAGATACAGAGTTCAAAACACTGATTAAGATGCTCAAAGACATGACAGCTATGCTTAAGTACAACACAGGAAAAAAGAAGCAAAAGCTAGGCTATGTGAATCAAAGAAAAATTCACACAAAACAAAGGGTGGAGGAGAGGGTGGAGGGAGGAGTGGAGGTTCAGATCAATGATTTGGAACATAAGGAAGACAAAAACAATCAACCAGTACAGAATGAGGAAACAAGAATTGGAAAACATGAGGAAAGGCTTAGGAACCTCTGGGACCCAATATGCAAATCATAGGGATGCCAGAAGGAGAAGAGGAAGAACAAGAAATTGAAAACTTATGTGAAAAAATGAAAGAAAACTTTCCTAATTTGGTGAAGGAAATAGACATACAAGTCCAGGAAGCACAGTAAGTCCCAAACAAGTTGGACCCAAAGAGGACTATACCAAAACACATCATAATTAAAATGCCAAAGGTTAAAGATAAGAGAATCTTAAAAGCATCAAGAGAAAAGAAGAGAATAACCTACAAAGGGGTTCCTACTTTCAGCTGATTTCTAAAAAGAAACTTTGCAAAAATAAGTAAGTAAATAAATAGAAAGAAATAAAAATAAAAAGAAACTGCAGGCAAGGAACTTGCAAGAAATATTCAAAGTGATGACAAGCAAAGACCTACAAAGTTATCACTTAGAATGGAAGGGCAGATAAGGTGCTTCTCAGACAAGGTAAAGCTGAGGTTCATCATCACCAAGCCATTATTATATGAGATGTTAAAGGGACTTACTTAAGAAAAGGAGGATCAAAATTATGAACATTAAAAAGGTAACAAACTCACACTATAAATGACAGAATAAAATATAAAAAATAAAAATATAAAAAATAAAAACAAAAACAACCAGAGAGGGAACATAATGAAATATATGGGGGACATTGGAAGGGTGTCAGCTGGGAGAGGAAAGGGAAAGAAGGGGAAAAGGTGCAGAGATTAAGAAGCATAGTTGGTGGGCGCAGAACAGACAGGGTGATGTTAGGAATAGTACAGAAAAAGGTAAAGCCAAAGAACTTACATGCATGACCCACAGGCATGAACAAAGCGGGGGTGGAATTGCTGGAGGGAGGGAAGTGTGGGGCAGAGGGAAGCAAAAGGAAAAGAAATTGGGAAAATTTAACAGCATAATCAATTTTTTTAAATCTCGAAAACAAAATACGACCCCTTTGACTGCTTAACCCAGTAAAGAGAGGATAAGAAGGCCAAGAGGTAAATCAGCAGCTACACCCCAACCATAACATAGAAACCCTTTTCTATTAATAAAATTTGGAAGCACCAAGCCAAGGCAGAGCTCTGCAAAGCATTACTCTTTCACTATAAACCACAACCTGTATTACCCATTTAACGCCCTTTGCTGAAAGTATAAAAGAATTGTTTGCAAGGATATGAGATACACTTCACCTTTGGGGTACAAATCTATTATGAGAGCTTTATTAACAGTGCTTATACATGAAAATGATTTGGTTTTCAAATGTACAAAAACTATACTGGCACACTATAAAGTCATTTTTATATAAAATGATTTATGTTTATCCAATTTCCAAACTTCCATTTAAGGAGAAGTTAGACATTTATAGCAAAATTACCATTATGTTAGTATTCATACAGTTATTCAAGTGAAAATTCAACAAAAACATCATTTTATGATTGAAATATGGTAGAATAAAACTTTGCAATAATAGTTTTTTTATTCAAAATTAAATAGGCTATAATATCAAAATGTTAACTTACTGTCTTCATTAATAAGCAGATAGATTTAATAATGTAAACCTTGTAAGAAAGGAGAAAAACTCAGTTTTTGAAACAAACTATGTTTTGAACTTATTTTTAAATAGAGAATAAAAATAGGATATATACTCAACTGTTGTTACAGTCTTTTTCAAACTAACACTGGTAAATCTTGTACAATATATCTATCTACCTGACACAGAATCCCTAAGAATTACAAAATCCCGGTATTCCAGCAATTATTTACAGGATAAATGAAGGCCTATGAATAGTACTGCCAAAAGAATCCTTTGGGAATTTTTGTTTGTTTAATAGCCAATTAAGCTCAAATTTGCAAGAACTGAATTGTTAAAAGAGTTCCAGTTTAGAGTCTCCTCTGGTGGTATAGGTTAAAATTCATTCATTCAAAAAATATTTATTGGGCACTTATGTGCCAGGCAAGTATTTCTGTAAAGAGCAAGCTTTATTATATAATTCAGATTTTGGAGGCCACACAGAAAATTCTACAAATACTCACTTCTGCTGTTGTAGTATAAAAGCAGCCAGGGAAAATACACAAATGAATGATCATGGCTATATTCCAATAAAATTTCATCTCTAAACATTGAGATTTGAATTTCATATATATTTCTGGTATCATAAAATATTCTCCTTTTGACTTTTTTCAACTATTTATTTATTGTTGGTCCTGTTTTCAAAGTAGATGCTTTGGGTTTTCAACCACTTAAAAAAATAAAAGCCATTCCTAGTCTGCTGCTAACTATTCAAAATCAGGCAGCAGTCCAGATTTAGCTTTTAGGGCATTGCTTGTTAATTCTTGACCTAAAACCATGGGGACAGAGCAGGTAACAAAACAAGTATCCTTGCCTCCATGGAGGCTCAAGTCTAGCTAAGAGAGATAGACAATAAGAAATTAAATAAATTTGATGGCATATTAGATAGTAGTAAATATAATGGAGAAAATTGAAACAGGATAGAAGACAGGAAGTACTGGGCATAGTCAAAGGACTAGAAGGAAGAGACAGGAAAACAGGAGGGGTAACTACAATTTATTTTTCCTTTTAAGCATTTACTTTGACATCATTTCAGAAATACAAAGAGATCTGGCTGGGTAGCTTAGTTAGCACATTGTCCTAATTTGCCAAAGTTGTGGATTTCATCCCTAGTCATGACACATATAAGGAATCAACCAATGAATGCATAAATAAGTGGGACAACAAATCAATGTTTCTATCCCTCCCCCCTCTAATTAATAAATGCAATAGGAACATGGTATCCAGAATACATGAAGAATTCCTATAGCTTTCGATAAGAACAACCAAAAGTAACCCAATTTTAAATACGGGAAAGGACTCAAGTAGACTTCCAATAATTCTTTGAAGATGTTCTAATGAACATGGTCAACAAGCATATAAAAATATTCTCAACATCATTAGTCATTAGAAAAATGAAAACCATAAGCACAAGAATGTAGAGAGAGAACTATAAAACCCTATTACTTCTATCCAGCACCACCCTCCCAAAAAAAGAGAAAGTGGAGAGGCCCTGGCTGGTAGCACAGTGGATAAGGTGCCAGCCTGCAAACCCAAACAAAGGTCACTGGTTCGATTCCCCAGAAAGGGTACATAACCAGGTTGCAAGCCAGGTCTTCAGCCAGCTCTGTAGCTGAAGGCAGGTGAAAGGCTACCATACATTTATGTTTCTCTCCCTCTCCACCTCTCTCCCTTCCTCTCTCTCTGGAAATAATAAATAAAATCTTTATTAAAAAAAAAAAAAAGAATGTGGAGAAATTGTAAACCTTGTATATTGCTCTTGGTAATGTGTTATCATTGAGCTGTTGTGGAAAGTTCTGTTGTTTCACAAAAAGTTAAATACAAAATTAGCACATGACCCAGCAATTTGTACTCAAACAAATACTTGTACTGAATATTCACAGCAACACTATTCATATTATCAGGACTGGGAACAACTCAAACGTTCATCAACGGATGGAAAAAGAAAACTGTATTCAAGCCCTGGCCAGGTGACTGAGTTGGCTGAAGCATCATTGTGTATACCAAAAAACGTTTGTGGGTTCCAGCCCCAGTCAGGGTACATAACCAGGTTCCAGATAGGATCCCCAGTTGGGGCACATGCCAAACGCAACTGATCAATGTTTCTCTTTCTTTCTCTTTCTCCCTCTCTCTCTCTCTCCCCCTCCCTCCCTCTCTCTGTAAGCATATCATCCTTGATGAGGATTTTAAAAAAAGAAAAAGGAAACTATAATATATACATGATTAATGTTGAATACTATTACACACAAAATAAATAAATAAAATGTACTGATACATGCTATAGTGTGGATGAACCTTGAGAATCCAGACACAAAAGGTCACATATTGCATTATTTCATTTACATGGGATTTCCAGAATAGGTAAATTCAGAAAGAGAGAGAGAGAGAGAGAGAGAGAGAGAGAAAGAGAGAGAGAGAAAGAGAGAGAGAGAGCGCGAGCGTGTGAGCGCAGACTGGTGGTCACCAAAGGCTGAAGGAGGAGAGAATGAAGAGCAACTATTTAATGAGCACAGGGTTGCCTTTGGATAGAGAAAATGTGTTAGAACAAGACAGGTGGTGGTGGCATAATATTATGAATATTGAAACATCACTATTAATTACTTTTAAATGATTTATTTTGTGTTCTACGAATTTCCCCTCAAATAATAAACAAAAAAGGCAGACATGAAAGATTATTTACTGCTTAACTCCCTTCAGATGAAGTTTTACCCTGAGAGTGATTGGAAGGAGGCAGGAGGGACCTTCTAGGCAGATGTAAATGCTGTTTCCTAATCTGGGTGCTAGTTCCACACAGGTATATTCACTCTGAAAATTTCAAAACCCTGTTTGTTATTTTTTTTTAAAGATTTTATTTATTTTTAGAGAGACAGGGAGGGAGGAAGAAAGAGAGGGAGAAATGCATCCATGTGCAAGAGATACACTGATTTGTTGCCTCTCACATACCCCCAATCAGGGGAAAATCCTGTTTCTTTATGTGCATTCTATTCTCTATGTATACTAGGCTTTGATAAAGTTTTGAAACTACCATGTAAACTTTGAAAATAGAATAGTAAATGTAATTTTTTTTAAGTACTGTTACCATTGTGGTAACAGTAAAGATCCAAGGGTGCTCTCCATATCATTTCTTACAACTGCAAGTGAATCTACAGTTATCTAAAAATAGCCCTGGCTGGTAGCACAGTGGACAAGGCGCCAGCCTGCAAACCCAAGGGTCGCAGGTTCGATTGCCCAGCCAGGGCACATAACCAGGTTGCAAACCAGGTCTCCAGTCGGGTCCTGTGGCTGGAGGCAGGTGAAAGGCAACCATACATTGATGTTTCTCTCCCTCTCTGCCTCTCTCCCTTCCCCTCTTTCTAAAAAATAATGAAATAAAATCTTTAAAAAAAAAGAATTTAAAAATAAAAAGTGTTTAAAAATAATGAATAATGAAATTTTCCAGACTACCATTCTCAATGATTATGGTTTAAGTAACATCAAGTGAAGATAGGAAATCTTAATTTTTTGAACAAGTGCCCTCAAGTGATTCTGATGCAGCTGGACCTCTGCAATTTTCACCTGGAGAAAACTTCAACCTAAATGAACTTCAGAAGCTGCAACTTCACTCTCTCTGCAAACCCCATTTGTGAGGAGGCGTATTAAGGCATCTACTAGCAACAGCACAAGAGGAGGTAGAGAGTAAGAAACCACAAAATAAGCCATGAGAGGCTACAAAAGCTAACCACTCTGACAGTCAGGATTCAACTGTTACTGGAGAGTAATTAGATGAATTGGAAAAGCATTAATAAAATGTGAAGTCATTGGTAAAATGACAATGTTTTGTGGATAATCACCACAAACGCAGACACAAATATTATGTACAAATAAATGATTTTTGGTATGTTTTCCATTATATAATAGTGGAATCAAAATAAATAATGCTGAAAGTTGAATATCCTTTAAGAAGTTAGCAAGACAAAATTTGGAAATTGGTATTGGTACAACATATTGTATTTATAGTGATTTCTTATATAGTCTTCACTGCAAACATTGGAAATAATATTTCACTCCTGGACTAGAAGTGAATAAAAGAACAATTTAGTTCAATCTTAGTTGGGTCATAGAGTATTTTCATCTGCTTTATCTCTAGATCAAAACTCTTTGGAGTGATATATTTTGGTTCCAGTTTAAATTACTTCGATGGGAAATTTTCTAAAAAGTCTTTAGTTTGATTGAAGTTCATTTTTTAAATAATTAGATAATACTTAAGTCCAATTCCAATTTTTAAAAAGTAAAATTAATTTTATACTTTCATTCAAATCCCTACTGCAATAATTTATGACCTCTAGAGTATTAAATTAATGCCAATTACACCATCAGTTCACTTTCTTACCTCTTCCAGGCAGACAAAAGTTGGCATCTCTATCCAACCCTCACTTAGCTGCACCCCAGACTGAAATACAGTCACTTACACGGCCTCCTATATGCAAAAGGGGCAGCTGTCACTCAGCACAAGCACTGCAACCCTGAGAGGATATATGATAGATAGATGCTCCATGTGGCCGGAGCTCGCTCGTGCTCTCTCTCTCTCTCTCTCTCTTTTCAAAGAAGTTAGAAATGATCATGTAGGTCTTCTAATTTTTAAATGTTGGCAACAAATTCCAATTTTTAAGAACTTGTCTATGGGCCAATCAAGACACATCTGCAAACAGCCTCTTCTGTAACCTCTGGGCTACATTTCTTTGTAAAGATTAGTAAGATCTCACGCTTCTCTAAACGCAAAATGTGAGCTCCGGCTTAAGTCTTTAGTTTTCTATACAATACAATGCATATTTCAGGCAAAGTAGCTCTTTGACACAAATGCCAACCCTAACAACAAATCATAATTTCATCCTCATGCTTATCTGAATATTTAAAATACTGAATATTCTTATCTCTTTCTACTTAAAGAATCATGATGATTATACAGAAATAAGTCATTTAAGTTGCACTACCATAAGTCAACATATCAGTGCTAAGAAAAGCCAGGTTAGTGGTCAGCAAAGCCACATATTTTCTGATTATTACAATTAGAATTTATAATACTATTTTTGCTTCTCTAAAATGGTAAGCTTTTCACCCAGAATCCACAAGAATAATGATGAATTATCATGGTATTTTTCTCAAGAAACACCTTGATCACATTATAGACAACTAAGTTCACCCCTACAACTCTATACAATGGTAAACTGACAATATCAAGATCTTAAGAGATGATATTCTCTTTGAAGCTAGTACGTTGGAACAAAATTTTTTTAATCCACATACAAAATTAACATAGTTATATAGAAGGCAGACTATGAATGTTCAAGTAACATGCAAATAATGACAAGAGTAAATCAGATAAAATAATTAAAGGATAACAAGAACCTATCCACAAATTAGATACCATATCCCATATAGCTTTTGTAAAAGTGGTTCTGCTGAATTTCCAGTCAAGGTGGCTGTGTAAGCAGACAGGGCTCACCTCTTCACACAACCACAACAAAATTACAACTAATATATAGAACAGCATCACTCAGAACCATCAGAAATCAGGTTGAATGGAAGTCTGATTACTATGGAATTAAAGAAAGCACATCTGTCCAGCCTTGTAGGAGGGACAAAGACTTGGAAAGGGCTGGTCCCTCACCTATGTGTGGTGGATAAAAATTCAGGAGGGTATCTCAAGAGCGAGGAGTCCCAGCCCTACACCAGAACCCCCAGCCCAGGGTTGCAGTGCTAGAAAGGTAAATCCCCACAACTGCAGGCCACAAAAACCAGTGGGAGTTGAGTCAGTGGAAGAAACTTCTGGAGCCCCAAGCAGTTCCTCTTAAAGAACCCACACACAGACTCACCTACTCAGACTCACTCCCTTTGAGCTCTGACACTGGAACAGCAGCCTGAAAGGCACCCGTGATATATAGGGAGAAACACTGCTCCTTTTCTAAACCCTCCACCCATACAGCAAACACGCTAGTGCCATATCAGAGACTCCATCAACCTGGCTAACTATTTGACCTGCTTGGAACTCTCCAGATAGTCCCACCCAATTCATGGGCCCACCAAAGCTACTTTTCCATATGAATGGGTGGTCTTGGCTCCTGTTTCACAACTTCCAAAATCTTATCAAACAAGCAACAGCTGGTCTCAGTGAGCCCCAGCAGCCAATTTAGATTCACAGCTTGGCTTCACCTGGTAATCTCCAAGCCCAGCACAAGTAGCAACCATCTCAGATTGCTTCATAGCTCAGGCAAAGCAGCCCCAGGCAAAACACCGCTGCAGACTGACCTTGGCCTTTACCAAACGGGAAGCCCCAGAGCCAGCACATCCAGTGTACAGCTACAGACCATATCAGAGCACCACCATCCTAGCCCTGCATAGCTGATCCTCCACAGAGTGGAGGTTGGTGGTCAGTGGTCACAGAGTCCTTGCAGCTCAATGGCCTGGATAAATTCCTCCCATTTATCTGCCAACAGCAACCAAGGTCACTACAAGAGGATATGAATATGAACTAAAGTGGGTGGGATTGTGGGAGAGAAAGAGGGTCTGGGTATAGGAAAGCAAAGGGAAAAGAAATTGGGACAACTGTAACAGCACAATCAATACAATATACTTAAAAAAAAAAAAAGAAAGAAAACAAAAGGTATATGAGATTATTTATTTAGCGGTAATGCCTGTTCTTCAAGTTATTCTTAAAACAGGGCCATGCAAGAGTATTTTCACTCAAATATTAGCTAATTATAAACAATTAAGAAGTGCTTTACTGAGATACATATTATTGTTTATGTTTGGGTTTTTAGCCAATTAAAATCATATTAATAAAGAATTAAAAGTTTAAGAATTAATGGACTTTAACCAATAAGATTTAGCAGAGTTAGCCAGAAAACATTTTTACTAGGCCCAAATGAAATAGCTTTTATCCATTTATTCAGTAACCCAGGTCACAGTTAGGCATCAGAGGTTTAATTACCCAAAAAGAGTTCCTAAGAAAACAAAAATCTTTCCATTTTCATTCTGTAACTGCTTCTTAACGATAGAAAGTATTCTTTCTTTTCTGGCATTCTCTTTTCTCTCTACCTCAGGACATATTTACAGATGCACTGGCTGCTTTACAGACATGCTAAGTTCTTGCTGTGGTTGATCAAAGTTGGAATGCCTGAGGAAATTACTCAACTTAGACAGTCCAGAATTACATCTAGCCAAATCCTTCCAGTGCTCTACTTTAAACATGTGTTAAAGTGATATTTTAGCTATCCTGGAAGCAAGTTGAGAGAACATTTGTTTGCATCACACTGTGAACACTGAAGTCAAATATAGTATATTGAATACCCAGTTTAAGTATCTGTGACAGTTCATTTTTTTTAAAGGATTTTATTATTTTTAGAGCAAGGGGAAGGGAGAGAGGCAGAGAAGGAAAGAGACATCAATGTATGGTTGCCTTTTCCACCTGCCTCCAGCTACAGACCTGGCTGGAGTCTTGGCTTGCAACCTCATTGTGCCCTGGCTGGGGATTCAAACCAGTGGCTTTTGGGTTCACAGGCTGGCGCCTTATCCACTGTGCCACCAGTCAGGGCTTGTGACAGTTTATTTTCTTAACTGTTGAATTACACAAAAGGAGACATACTTCATGTTTAAAAAAAAAAAAAAAAAAAAACCCTCACACACAATAGCATACGTATTAGGAACTAAGACTTTTTATGATCTTGAAGTATCTAAGCTCTCCTGGAAAATTCAGATTAAGGCAACAAATGTTGATAATTTGTTCATTTGCTGGTCTGGCATATAATAGTCTGTCAAAAATGCAACTACATTTTTCTCTAATTTATTATTAAAAATTGTTTAATTTTAAAAAGCTCTCCACATCTGTCCTTGCCTACTTGCTATTATTAATCTGCCTAATTTTCAAATAAACATATAATTAAGCAGAAAACTGACATCAGTTTATTTTCATTGTTTTAATTGAAAGCTACACAATCACAGTACAAAGAATTGTCAAATATAACACAAATCATTAAAATAAAATATTAGCTTCAATAGACTCATACATCTGAAAAAGTTTTAAAATTTTAGTTGGATTCTTTACGATGTCTAGAAAGAGCTTAGCACACATGGTACCTGAAATTGTCCTTTCCACATGAGCTACAACAGAAAAAAACAAATGTAGATGTTTCTCTGGTAAAATCAAGTTTGACGTCCATTTACACTTCTCTTCAACCTAAATAATTACACCCGTTAACCATGTTGACAATAATATGAATATATCACTCAAAAAAATCCTAATAGACCATGGAATTATAGTAACTTAAACCATCCTGCTATCATAAAACATGGAATGGGGGATAAGGAGGTTTACTAAGTTATAAGTAGTAACTCATAACTATGCTTTTCTTTTTATTAAAAAGACTTCCAACCTACTAGAAAATGTTAACATCTGCACATAGTCCAAGAGCAGAAAACATAATGTTCTTCAGTCTGAATTTTCTGAGAAGTCAAATAAGTGTTATAATGTTGATGCTCTACATATTATGGTATATGCACGTCATGAACTGTCAGTAAGTGTGTATACCATGCAGGAAGCTGGACCCTGAGTGAGAAAGACTGCCAGTGAAAATCCCTGGCAGCTGGAAGGGCCAAAGAACTTCTGTTAACTGAGATGCCTACAGTTCAATTTTAAGATGTTTGTTCTGCTATAGTGAGATGCAATCCTTCATTATTCTAACACTTAGGTAAAGCCTGCCACCCCTATAAAAATTAAGCAATAAAGAGAAAGAGAGAACGAATTTTAAAACAAACTTTAATTCTGCTTTGGAGCAGGATACAGGTTTCCTAAAAATTGTATCACTTTCTCATTTCTTTCCAGATTCTGAATAAAGGCCTTGGTTAGGCAGATGGACAAAAAGTTAAAATCTAAAGACAGTCTTTCAGACTGACCTTCACAACATCAGCCTAAAATTTCACGGAACATAGAAAACTCTTCTTAACATAGCTCCTTCATTACCAAAAGAAAAAGAAAAAAAAAAAAAAAGCTGTATTAGATTTATAAAATTGATGTCCCAAATACACACATATACACACATACATACAGTATGCTTCAACAGTCATAACACTGTAACAACAATGGCCAGTGAACCTAATATCTCTTTTAATATATGACAAGAGGACATTTTACACTTAATCCAAAAGTCTAAATTGCTTCCTCACCCTGGCTAGTATGGCTCAGTGGATTAAGGACTGGCTTTCAAACCAAAGGGTTACCAGTTCAATGCCCAGTCAGGGCACATGCCTAGGTTGCAGACCAGGTCCCCAATTGGGGGTGCTCGAGAGACAACCACACACTGATGTTTTTCTCCCTCTCTTTTTCCCTCCCTTCCCCTCTCTCTAAAAATAAATTTAATTACTTTTAAAATAAAATAAATTGCTTCCTCATTGCTAAAACACAGGATTACTACCAACTCCACCACACTACCAAAAGTAGCTGAAGTAGCTCAAAACTGAATTCCAAAATGTAATATATTCTCGGAGAGCAAAACCTCCCAGAGCAAAATTTTAAAAATAAATAAATAAGCATGGTCTTGGACCACTTCTTCTAACAGAGTCAGCCAAGATGAATACAGCTCATCAAGAAATGGCTACAAAGGGGAGCAATCACTACAAAGTAAAGCATAACAGGCTCTGTATTCAAGTGTTTTGACCCAGTCAAAAACTAACATACAATGTTGATGCAGTGTAAAATTAATCTATAATGTAATAATTGATTCAGTTTTCTTTGTACTCTAAAAAATTTGAAAGAAAACAATAACTGCTTTCCCATTAAGCAGGTTCTTTGTGCTTGAGAGCATATTTCATTTCTAAGGTCTCCAAAAATGAACAGATGTACCTAACGTGTAAACACAAACAGTAAGTTACAAATTGCCCCTCAGTATGAAAGGCAAGAATTAGCATCAGTACTCGAAAGTGTTTTAAAAAGAGTGTAACTTACTTTTACTGTCCCCGGCTAACTGGGCTCTGTCTGGTGCTTCTTTGTCTGCACATGGCCACCCACAGCCTGTCTTCTAATTAAATGAATGCTCTAGCAGCAGAACAAGCAAACAAGTTGCCTCCATCTGTGTACAGCTCTTCAGGATACATTTCCCTTGGTCAGAAGGTGGAAATTCTTGGGAGAGGTGATTTTCTCTGCCTCTTCACAAGAAGAACATGGATACTTGGCTGGATGCAATTCCATGAAGTGTAACTGTGTGTGTACACCTCAAAAAATAAAACAAAAAATGCAGAGAAACATAAAGACTCTATAAGCAGCTGGAATACACAGAAATACTGAAGCACCACTGGAAATAACTGCTAAATGGACAGGCAAAATAGGGTCTTTGACTAAAATAATCAGTGATACCAAGTTGGGAGAAAAAGAAAAAGAAAAAGAGCATCTAAAGTCAAAACTCGAATTTCATGCAATGAAAACATTTAAGTACTAAAAAGAAAAAAGGTAAAACTCTCTGTTTAACATACATAAAAACAGGACCTCTTCCCATTACAGGGAATAAAATATTATCAATAGAAGAGAAAAATGAGGTCGAAAATTAGACTCATCAGTCACATTTCAGTTAATGCACACTTGTGAATAAATGCATCAAGCTGTCTTTCCAATGAGTTCATTCCCCTGGGGAAGGGGAAAGAGAAGGAAACAAGGGACCACCAAAATACTCAGGTACCCTTTGCTTATGAAAAGATGATTTCTGCAAAAAGAAAAAAAAAGTGCAAACAATTGTGGGTGCTCATTAATTTAAGTTGTTTTTTAATCTCCCAAATAAACAGAAATAACTATAAAACAGATGCCCTGACTTTTTTGACAATAAAAACCAAACACTTAGGTAAAAGGCAGGTTAGGTACCTACTCACAAAGAAATCCCACATGCAAACTTGTTACACATTTGGTGAGAGAAAGGAGGTCCTATCAGCCCTTCTCAGTAGTCCCTTCCAACCTACATATGCCCATTTGCTAGCAGCAAGCCACATCCTCTCCACCACCACTAGGTAGTTCAAGGACTAGCAAGCCTTAGGTGCTTTCTCTCTCCCTCTGAGGCACACAAACGATTCCAGCCATAAGTAAACAGCCAAGGGGAAAGCGTGTGGTCTAATCCTGCCTTTGCAAAGAGGCACCTGGCTATGGTCTACCAACAACCAACTACTCAGCAATGATGACATTCTGAAGACTCCTACTTTACAGAAATGCATGAAGAGTTGGCTCTGGGTATAAGAGATACAGAAAAATGTGCAACAATATTATATACAATAATATAAACATATAATAATGCAAATACCTAATTTTTTTCTCATCAGTCATCTGGATAAAAAGAAAGGATTGTCCTAGAGTTTATAAGTAAGCATTATTTTGGATCACATAGAGACTCAACAACAACGTACTGCTATTTGCACAGATATAAAAACTTACGCCCAATAGAATCTGCTCTTTAAACGCTAAAGTATTTGTACAATAAACTCAATTTAACCATGAATTACTATCTCCCCTGACCATGGGGAGCCTTTAAGGATGAATCAATTTAACAAAAGAACTATAGGGTCTTAACTTCAACAAAATATTTTTAACAAAGGAGCCTGTGCAATTTGCTTTCACTACATGAAATGTGAAAGCTGTACCTATCACTCTTTTTAATAGTCTATTCTGTAGCAAAATAACCAGTTTTTAAAATGAATTAACCAAAATCTCCCAAAGGCTAGCTACACCAAGATCTTCAAAATCTAGTCAGATTTATCAGTTTTCTAACACATGACTACAAATAATCTCTCAAAAGTTTGTCATGTGCTCGCTTTGGCAGCACATATACTAAAAAAAAAAAAAAAGTTTGTCATTCATATTTACTCTATTATTCCTTATTAGAACTTTTAACCAGGCCTTAGTACTTTTTTAAAAAATCAATATGCAAAGGGAGCTTCAGTAATTATTTTATGAGTACGAGTTCATTTTCTATCAGAATCCAAGAAATACTTTCTACTTTAGTAGTGGCATAACAATTCACCTGGATCTATACCCAATTTCCTCAAAGAAGAAATTTATATCACAAGTTCTACCATGTAAAATGTCCAAAATTATCTTTAGAATTTAAAACCCACTGTCACTACCTGAGCCAAAATTATTTCAAAAGCAGCCATCAAAGCAACTGGCTTCCAAATGCATAGCCCTAGCTATGAAGATCAAATTGTTTCACAATATTTATCTTCTCTACTGTGAGTGAAATCAGAGTTGTACTAGCCAATGGATATAATTTATTTTCCCATCAGTTAGTTATACAGATAACCTCAAAAATGCTATAAATAGCTAAATGAAACAATGGGAACAAATCAATTTAACAATAAATTATTAAAATATAAGCTACTGATATAAACTGACCTTTCTATTTCCTTCCCCAGATTTTGAAGATAAAATGCACGTTGGGGTCATATCATTTTCATTTCCACACTGCAAAACACCTTTCCTATGGGAATGGCCACTCTCCACCCAAAACCCTGAAGGGAGAAGCTAGTCAGTTTAATAGACAAGAACTTACACAGCTGGCCCCACCTCCCTTATTTAAATGAAAGAAACACCCACTGTGGTGCCCAGAAGTGACAGTCTTAGAACTGTACTGGTAGATGAGATATAGGAAACTACACAAGGTCATCAGTTTCCAATAAAAGCTGAACAATGATGTGTCTAGGTGAAGTGTATTAAGTATATAGGCCAACAAGATACATCACTTTTGGTTGTATATCATATATATGTATACGAACTTTCTTTTCTTTTGCTTTGTCTCTTCTTCCTCTAAGACAGCAAGTTGAGATTAGTAAATTTTTCACTATTTGAGGAAGTGCAAATTTTCATATTTTCCAAAATACAAGGCCTTTCTAGCCAACAGGGGCCATTAAACCATTTCAGTCATTTCAGTTCGGTCAGTAACATGTTCAAGGAATTCAAACTGACTTTTGTTATCTGCCTAACTAATAACATAACAGGGAAGTTTTAAAAGTACGGTTTTATTTTAGTCAAAAAGTGTATCACAAAGTCAAAAAGAAATGGTATGAGTGTCCATATCTAGTCAATAATTAGGACAAGACTTAGTAAATTGAATTAGGATACTACTGAAGAGGCTGATCAAAACTAAAGATAAATAGTTATTCTCAATAAACATAACAGTATAAATCAGACTTTGTGGGACTTTTCAGTCAATTGAAAGGACTTAATATTGTTGCTTACATTTCTTTTTATTTTTAGTGGTTTGTTTTTTTTTTTTAATTTTATTATCTTTAGAGAGATGGGTAGGGAGAGAGAGAGAGAGACATCAATGTATGGTTGCCTTTCATCTGCCTCCAGCCATGGACCTGGCTGGAGACCTGGCTTGCAACCTGGTTATGTGCCCTGGCTGGGAATCAAACCAGCGACCTTTGGGTTCCCAGGCTGGTGCCTTATCCACTGTGTCTCCAGCCAGGGCTTATATTTCTTGAAGCACAGAAAATATTAGAATCTGAATTTCATATATCTTTCCATTGACCCAAACTATTACAATACCTTAACAGAACTCTATTTGAAAACCTCACCCTGATAATGAAGCACAATTATGCAAGGTGACTAAACTGTAGGGAGCACTATAAGCATGACTTCCAACATAATTCTTAAGATGCATAAATATTCTTCAGGGTAGCCCTTAGCCTTTACACTACTAACATATATCTCAATCAAAAATTCCACATAAAAATGAATTTTTAAAGATAATTCACTGAAATTCTTCCTCAAATTTAATAATTAAAGAGAGAGGGGGGAGTACACTAACTTCACTCAGGACAATATTCCATGCTACCATTACCCATATAACAATAAAAAATAAGAGAACACATTTGTTTAACAAAAAAAGGCATATTCACGCTTAAAAAACACAAGTCATCATTCAAAATTACAAAGCTCCCTTACTCATGTATAACACATTACTCCAAAATGTATTTTAAATCATTTTTAAGCATAAATAAACAAACTTTTAAAAATAAGATTGCTACATCACTGGGGATAAATGTAATAAAATATTTAACTTGATATAAGTATGATTTGGGCAAATGAAAGTTATTCTAAAATAAAAAGGAAAACTTAATTTTACTCAATTTTGTATTCATAGTTGTCATTATAGTATATCCCCCAGCTATTTATTAACTTCTTTCCCCAGACCTACAGTAACTCCATGCACTGGTAATCTCAGGACATCATTTTATGCACAAAGTAGAGTAAGTTGCAATTAACAACTGAATTAAATTAGATGAAGCTTTTCTTGTTTTCTTGTGCTACGTGCTGAGGAAAGGTGCACTTTTATGCTAAGTGTACATTAATCTTCTTTCTTGCATTTCTTTTCTCCTTTTATCTACCATATATAATTAACCTTTCTTTGACATTATAAAACTTGTCATTATTTATTACCATAAGTAGTCAACCTCATATATATCAATTCCAAAGAATCTTATAGTATTAACCAATGCTAACAGTTATGAAGTGCTTACTATGCACTACCTCTGCTAAGTGACTATTAGGTTAACTCAGTTAATCTTCACAACTCTGTAAAGCAGGCATTATTATCCCCATATTATAAATGGAAAAACTGGATCAAGTAGAAGCTATGAGGTGCCCTGAGACACATGACTAATGACCTGTGTCAGTCACAATAGGAGGGGACCACATAACCCCAAGTCACATGTCTCTGAGATCAACCTCCAATAGAACTGGTGCCTACTAACATATTTACCCTCCTTGACTAAGACCAAGATGAAAGTGTTAAAGGAGAGATAACAATCTATGAAGCATTATCAAAATTACAACTCCACAGTTAAGCAGGGAAGTAGACAAAAAACACAGCTAGAATTTTTGGCAACTTTCAAAGGGAAAGCAAGACTTGGCATGACAGTAGGTACCCTGATATGAGAGCCTAAACACAAGGGCCTCAATACAGTCAACTTGAGAAAATCTACACTAACTATCCCCTTCTCCCTCAAACTCACCACTAGTTTATCTTCTTGTCTTATTTGATTTCCCAAGTAGTCTTCTCAACCAAAATGCTATTTGTTCATTATAATCCTCTAAATTGACTTACACAAATCTATCTCAGAAGACCTCAGAAGTCAGTCTTCTGAGGGCCTCAATATCACCTGGGCAAACTCATCATCAAGGTTCCACACTAAGAGAACTAAGAGACCCTCACTATGGAGTACAAAGCAAATTCAAGCACCATCCCATGGAATTCCTCACTGTCTGCAGTTAACTGGAGACCAATCTAACTGACACATTGGACAAGACATGCTTTACAAAGCATAGCTTCAGAATCAATATTGAACTATTAGGTTGGTAGAGAAACTTTCCCATCCACTTTAGAAGTGTCTAAACAATTGGAACTTTTTATTTTCTAAACATACATCCCTTTGTGGGTGTTAACATCAGGGATTTCCCTACTAAAAATAGAAGGAAACTTAAGTATCCAGTAATATTAAGTGACAATAACTTTTCTATTCACAAGTCTCTCAGAAAAGGAACTTAACCAATTTTCTTATATTACTCTAAGAAGTCCCCAATAAAAACAACCTAACAACATTACAGGCTTCCTCACAACTTTGTTAATATTGTTGATAAACACTGGTCATATAATTGAGGGTTGGCTAACTTAATAGTTTCATGACATTTAAGAATAACAAACATACAAATATTTTTTTTAAAAACATAAAGAAAAAAAATACCTCAAGTTCCACCAGAGCTGCAGTCACTGCATCTGTTGCAAGAGCACCAGCCTGTAGTTTTTCAATTGCCTATGAAACCAGTGGGAAAGATTATTCATTGTAAAACCACAACTTCTCAAACATACCCAAAAACTTTCCAAAGGCTTAAAGAAGTGTAGGAGACATTTAGAATTAATAAAAATTACTATTTTCATTCTGTACTTCAAGATATAAACCAGTTAGATTTCAAACAA
Source organism: Noctilio leporinus (assembly GCA_004026585.1). NCBI lineage: Eukaryota > Metazoa > Chordata > Mammalia > Chiroptera > Noctilionidae > Noctilio > Noctilio leporinus. The sequence goes on along the minus strand of PVIW01004155.1, from coordinate 119,889 downwards.
GCAAGTGTTTATATTCAGCACAATGGGAAAAAATCTAGCTACTAAGTGCAAAGTGCTAGAAATTTAGTAAGTGAAAAAGACTTAATTCATCACAAAGCTATTCAAATAGCCATAGACATTATATGAATTCAGTTTGGTTTACATATCCTGATAATTCATATTTTATATAGAGAATTTAACTTCAGACTAAACTAGTAAATTCTCTTCCCACTGTTACTACTCTCCCCATGCCTAACTATAAAAAACAGTGACACCCAATCACAGAGCCATTTCAACATTCTTTGATGGAAACATACATTTAACAAAAGCATCTTTGATACTATAATGGATTTTATAATGAAATAAATAAAGCATATTCTTTTATAATGTAACTACGGAGTGTAAAGGTCAATAACATCAGCCCTGTCTAGTAGTACAGTGGATAAGGTGCCAGCCTGTGAACCCAAAGGTCACTGGTTCGATTCCCCAGCCAGGGCACATAACCAGGTTGCAAGCCAGGTCTCCCGCCAGGTCCATACCTAGCTGTAGGCAGGTGAAAGGCAACCATACATTGATGTCTCTCTCCCTCTCTGTCTCTCTCCCTGCCTTTCTCTCTAAAAATAATGAATAAAATCTTTAAATAAATAAAAATAAATAACATCACCTTGCTCCTTGAGTATAAAGATGGGAAAGAAAGAGAAGGAAGAATGATTTCTAAATGAACCAGTGAAGCTCCAAATTAGTCAATAAAGATAAAAATCAAAAACAGAATTGTATTAAACTTTTAAGAAGTTCATTCATTGTATAAATTGAGGAGGCTGATTATATACTCCAAATGTATTAGGTTTCTAGGACTATAGTAGTTCTAAATAAGTAAAACATTCTTTTCAAATAATTAAAAGATTTCACACTTTGAAAAATAAGATAAAAATGTAAAAGAGCTTAGAGAACTTTTAACTTTATTATTAAAAAAACTTTAAAAACATTCCTATAACAAAATATTTATTTATTTATTTACGGGATTTCATTCTAAGAACAAGTTTGCATCTTTAATAAAGTACAATGTTCCTTTTAAATGGTATTAAATAAAAATCAAAAGAGCTTAGAGACTCATTTACTTAATATACAACATCCAATTAACATTCTATTTAAATAAAAGTAAATGGACCCCTGGCTGATGGCTCAGTAGATAGGCTCCAGCCTGCGAACCCAAAGGTTACTGGTTCAATCCCCAGCCAGGTCTCCAGCCAGATTCATAGCTGGAGGAAGGTGAAAGGCAATCATACGTTGATGTCTCTCTCCCTCTCTGCCTCTCTCCCTTCCCCTCTCTCTAAAAAAAAATAATAAAATCTTAAAAAAAAAAAAAAAAGTAAATAGGAAGTTTGTCTACAAGAGTATATAGTCAGAATCAAAATAAAAACAAACTATTTCTTCTGGTCCCATTCCTGATTCCACATTATGTATTTAATTATTTAATAAAACCTCACAAACCAAAGAGAAAAAAAGCACAACTGAGTACAAGGGCAAAGCTAATTTCGGGAATGACAATGAATTTCTATGATACAAACTACGTGATGAAAAACAGAAGGAAAACATACATGATGATATCCCAAAGAAAAGTACCCATTTTCATTTGTTAGTATTTCTTCCTCCCTTCACAGAAAGAAACATTAACTGCCTCTGAGCTGTTTTCTATAGAGTTCAATGCCTTTGCAAAGATTAAAAGATATATGATTATGTACCCGTAATTCCAAAAATACATACCTTAGTCTGGGAAAGATCTAAGCATGATTTGAAGGATAAAATAAAATAAAATAGAGCTCACAAATACATGCAAAGTTATTTTATGGTCCAAACCAAAGATTATCTAATAAATCAAACCTTAAAATTTTGAATTTCAGGGTAACGCTGCTTTATGGTCAAAGATGAAATGTTTTCATCATACCTTCTGACAAGCTCGTTTACATACATGTTTATATTCCTTGGCTTTGGATTCAGAATGATAACCTGCACCTGTAGTGGAACAAACCAATCAATTATTAGTATTCATTAAAATGTCAGAGACCTTGCTTATATTATATAAATAGTTGATACAAACTGATGCTCCCTTTTGACAATAAAACTATTGTCTTAACTTGTAGGGTTTTTAAAACCTAATAAGCTCTTTTCTCCACCATAAACCTTTTAAATACCATGCCTTATCTCCTTTTTTAAAAGCCATTTTCCTGGGAGAAGCACTAGCAATAGCACCTGTTCCCAAAGAGCTTCACCAAGGTCACCTTTTCTCCTTTTGAAAAACCTCTGTCCAAAGTCAGGAGTTTTTTGATCTGGAGTTAATAACCCAGGCAGTGTCAGGGAAAAAAGTCTTTTCAAGTTCTTCTGTTGGCCATCAGAAAGCACCTTACCATTTGGGAATCCAGAATTCTTAAAAATAACATCACGAAACTAGCTAGTTTCTAAATAACATTTGAAGTTGAAGGGTAGTACACCCCACCTACCCACAACCACCACCAATACTACCACTCCTACCCAAACCCTTATATTCTCCCTCTCACCTTCTGGAATTTAAGTTTGGGGTGTCTCTGAAACAATAATGGTATATTCAAGACTGCCTATTAGAAATTCTGTTGGTCCCTGGCTCTTAAATTCCTCAAGAGAATCGCTCTGGTATTTGTTTCCCTAAAAAAGTTAGTACTTGCTTAGTTGCAGATTTGAGAATCATCTAAATGAAAAAGGAACTAGACAAGAGTCCTTAAACTGTTGTGACAATTAGGTTTCTAATCAAACTTCTGAACCCCACCCCACCTTATCCCCACCCAGGTCCCAAAGCCCCTTAGGAGTACAACAGAAGGAGGGTTAAGAACAACTCTAAGCCTTATAGCTCCTGCTGTGACAATGATGACTACACAAACTTAACCCCCCTCTCTCAAGGCAGAGAAAGAACTGGCCAAGAAGCTATGGTTAAGGGACTTAAGAGTTCCTGTTGCCCAAGCAACAGAAATCCATAATACATCCAAATTCTAATCTTATTTTTCAGAAGACTTTCATAGAACCTATGCAAATATTTTATAGGCCTCTGTTACGGTTCTCTAATACATCTGATGTCAAGTCTGTCATCTTAGATCTCAAACCCCAAATCTTTTGTGTTTTCCAAAGCATGGGCACTTTTGCCAAGTAGCTAATTTTAGTGCATGGATAACAGTATTAATAGCATTATAATAGAGAGAAAAGGTCTCAGCCTGGCTTCAGTAATTCCTCTATTTAACAAGGGAGGGTAGGCTTGGGATCTAAGCCACTGAAAATCAACAGGATCTAGCTAAAATTTAATTACACTAGTTTGTTTGCACTGGTTTAAATATTTTCTCTTCCATGCAAGTGACACTGGCATTCCATTTTAGTAAAGAGAAGTTTCATTTTTAAAATTTTAAGGTAACAAAGTATTTTCTTTTCTTTTCTTTTTTAACATTAGATATGACAGAGAAACTCAAATGTTAAAGATTTTAGCCTTAGGTTGATAGCCTTAAGTGGAATGCTGTTATTCTGGGAACTGGAATGCAGGACCACATGACTCCAGGAAGTCAACAAGCAATTCAACCTTTTGTAGTCCAGGGGGTCTGCAACAATGGAGAGGGTGTCTGAGCTACTATGTTCCAGAGAGAGAATTCCATGATGCAGTTAATAAAGAATTGTTGAACAGATAAAGAAGTACTAGGAAAATCGCACAGAACTGCAACTCTTACCCAATTACCTTTTTTTCCAAACTCCTTGCCTACCCTTTCTTCACCTTATAAAAAGGAAGGCTTAAAATGAGATATTAAAGACAGCTTCTGAGGGTATATAACCCACTGTCCTCTCAGATTGCCAGCCATATAAAGTGCCCAAAAATATTCAATACTTGTCTCTACTTACTGATTCTGATAGTGACAGGCAGCACGACACCAACTTTTCTAGTTTCAGGTAAACAATATAGGTAGTATACAGATCTGAGAAAAATCAAGAATCTAACGAATCAACTATTCAAATGACTAAAATTTGGGTAAATCTCCTCTAGTACTAAAAAATAATAATAAAACCATCATTAAAATCTCCACACTGAATGAGAAATTAAAATTTTGTCCCAAGACACACACTTCTACATAACCAATCGTTCTATCTGAACTTCTAATATTTTAGAAGGGGAGGTCACCCTTAATCCACATAATCCTAGCATAACCCAGATTTCCTCCAATTACTGCTGACTCCTGGCACCAACTTTATCTAGGAGCCGTTACCATCAAGTGTGTATTTGAGGAAGAATGGATTCCATTATGATAGTCATAGAACTCAGTGCTTTTCTAACTAGTCAAAAGCTCTAACTTAACACTTATTATAAATTTCAAACTATCTTATACAATTTTCAAATATTTATTCTAAGTAAAATAATTCACTGGGTACTATGAAAGATGTACCTTCAACACACTGTACCAGAAAGAACAGTGGCCTGAAGGTAGGAGGTGAGATTCTAGTCCCAGAATTATTTATATAAAATTACTTCATTTCTTTTAAAAAGCATTTGAAAGGAAATTAAATGTGTTTTTTTTTTTTCTCATTCTTCTGTATTAAATTCTATAAGACCTCCCAAGTTGTTCAGTCTAAATACAGCCAAAAGGTTAATGACCAGGCAAGACACCGGTTTGACAACATTTCCACTCCTCAAGCCCATGTCAGAGCTAATCTTGCTCCCACACTGTCTGGCTATCTAAGGAAAGTGAAAAAGGGACCTAGCATTCCTTCTCCCTTCAGGAAGATCATAAACTTTAGAATCTAAATACCATACAGGCCAATAAAAATGACTCAAGAAAAGTAAAGCCTGCTGAACAGACCTGGACAATGATGAGGGACTCAAGGGTTAAATTTCAGTGGTCCTGTGAAGTAGAGATCATAGGCTGATATATGCATATTGCCAAAAGCACTAGACTGATACCTAAGGGACTATTAAAAGGTTTCTCAACCAGGCTGTAGCCCAAGCTAGGTATGCAGCTGAGGCCATTCAATCCCTGTGGTTTTACAGTTCCTCACATATCATATTAAGAAGGCAAACTAGCTCTAACAATGTGTAAATATACTCTAAAATGGCCATAGTCAAATATGGAAGTCAATAAAATTTCTTCAGCAGCATTATTTTTAAAACTACAAACCAGAGTATTTTTTTAAATTACTTTGTCTGGTTTTAAAATTACCTAAATATATCTATTATATAGGGTAAAAGTAAATAATAGGTTAGAAGAGTGAAGAAGACATAGGGAAGAGCTATCATTACAAGTCAATCTAAGTGGGTAATTATGGGAGGCCTTCACTATACCAAAGTCAAACTCTCTTGATTCCAATTCCTCTCTGGTACTGTGCTCTTCCTGAGGTGAAATTCAATTCTCAGTGAACTTTAAGGCAAGGGGGAAAAACATCACCATTATTTTCATCTTCTGACTCAATCACTGTAAAAGTTTACCTGCATGCACCAACACAAAGCCCCCTCGCGTCTCTTTATGGGACTGCTTTGTTTCCAACTCATTGGCTGTTATTTTAACAGCCGAAACCTGAGATGATCTGGAAGGCAGCCCTTCTCCAGAACTCATCCCCTTCTCCATGGTCATTCTCCAAGTTTACCATCTTCTATTGGAAAAAGAGCATACTTCCATCCAAAAGTAATTGCAGGAGAGGAATTACCCTAAAGGAAAACAGACAAAGATAGTATGTATTCCTTTCCACTAGCACCCATTCATAACTTATACAAATCAGTATAGAGATAACTTACCAAAAAAAATTAATTTTAAAGTTATTTAACTGGCAATACAAAGAATATAAAAAGGTTGGAATTCAAATCTCTCTGTCCACTGACAGTACCTGACTGAAGTAAGATAAACTAAAGAACGGTATAAAAACGCTTTATACTGAATCCAAAGATATTTTATCTTTCATTGTATCTATAGTAAAGAAAAACTCAATGTAACTTCTAACTTAAATGTTAGTTTTGACTTCCCCCAAACCAAATGGTAATAATCTGTGGGACATTCTAGAATCACAGCCAATGCTGGCAACATCACCAAGCTTGGGTATATGTAAAGTCTAGACGGCTGTGTACATTATTTTAATCTTTTATTTACTCATTCATTCATTCATTCATTCATTTATAGGGATGAGAAGGGAGAGAGAAAGACGGGGAGAGAAACATTGATCAGCTGCCTCTGACGCACCCCCAACCAGGGATCTGGCCCACAACCCAGGCATGTGCCCTGACAGGGAAACCAACCAGCAGTCTTGGTTTGCAGACCAGCACTCAATCCACTGAGCCATGTCAGCCAGTACTATTGCCTACTTTGTATTCAGTTTCATTGAGATATAACTGAAATGTAACATAATGTAAGTTTAAAGTGTACAACATGATAAATTGATATCCATATATACTGCAAAATGATTATTAGTTTACACATCTATCACCTCAACTTAATTGTAATCTTTTGTGCCATGAGAATATTTAGATCTATAGATTTCTGCTTAAAGAAACAGACATACAAATATATATATACAATATATATGTATATATCTGCATACATTCACACTGTCTATGAAGAACCTTTTAAGAATATGTCTAATGCTCCACAGCTCAACTGTCAAACACAAATACTAACAAAATTATTTACACCAAGAAATCAAATTAATAATTGTATAAATACTTGTTAATTTTTATTAAAACATTATTTCCAAGTTTCTCAAAATAAAATGTAAATGTTAATAAAGTTATAAGCAACTTATACCACAAGTTTCTAATTTTTCTCACAAGTTTTTAACAATCTAGGCTTACTAACAATAACAATGGCAGAACACATTTCATATTAAGGAAAATCAATCATTTAAAAATCAACATATATACTTGAGAAAATTTAAGAATAAGGTGGTTGAAACTACTTAAACCTAGATTCGCACTGTTATGTAAAGTCTTTACCTTATTCTGAAGTGAGAAATGGGGAGAAGCATAAGTCTTTCTTTTCTACTATAAAACATCAATGATAACATAAAAAGTAACTTAACTGCTTAGTCCAAAAAAGAAGTGTTTCTCATAGTGTGTTCGGCATACCAATGTTTGTTAACAGTCTGAAATAAATTATTTTATTATTTTATATGCATATTTTCAATACTGTACATCTTTGAATTTCTTTTCTATTTCCTCATATTTATACTTTTATTTTTTAATTTAACAATTTTATCTGCGAAATGTAATAAAAACTTGAGCTTTTATTTTTATCTTTCATCTACACATCCATATTTCAGTTGTATTTGGGTTTTGCTTTGGTTTCGTTTTTGTTCTTTGTTCAGTTCATGATCATCAGTGAACTAAAAAAATTTTGAAGCTAGTCCTTTATACCAGAGATGGTCTGAGAAGCACCGCAATATGGTATTTTAACATCCTCCAATTCTTGGTTTAAAAAATTCCATTTAATTTTTATTATTTAACATTAATTTAAAAAGGAAATGGTATATGCTGTTGTATTAAAATGTTTACATATATTCATAAACACAGGGAAAATTTTTTGATTACAGAAGAGTGCTGAGCTGATTAAATAAACAGTAAATTTAAATGCCAGTTTTTGTTTTTGTTTTGTGGTGGTGCCTGTCTTCCTAAGGATGAATTTTCTTCCAAAGATTTCACAAAGATCTCCCTCAATTACCTTTTATGACTGGTTATTTCTCTGAGATAAGTTTCTATTTTTTCATGTGTCTGTTGAATTTAAATGATTATGGTTCATCTGCCAGCCTCTACAGGCCATCATATATGACCCAGCTATGAAATGAGCTTGGACCCACTATTCTCCATAAAAATATGTTGAACAAAAACTCAGATGTTGGAAAATTAAGAGCTTCAGTTAAAATAAAAACACATCCAAGGAGTGTGGGTTATTAAACTTCAGTCTACTTTGTTTTCAGATACATTTTTTCCATAAATAAAAAATTAGAACATCTAGATTTCATAATGAAATTTGCTATTAATATTTTTAACATACATATATGAAAGATTTTAAAACATTGCTTCTCAAGCTAGTCTGAAAACAATAAAATGCATAAGATAAACTAATGTTATTTCTTGAACAACCTATCATCCCTCAGAGACTATATGAAACATATTTATCTTGCCATGTCATCTCAATAAACTCCAAAAATGCTGGCCCCAAGTTCTGCTGGATTGGGAAAAGAACCCAAGTAGACTCAAGTACAACTCTGGACTCCAACTCACAATGGTTACCGGAATGTTTTTAATTCAACTAGAATTGAAGCAACTTCTACTCCAACATCAGTTTTTGTTCAGCTCAAAATCTATTAAAGGTCTGACCTACCTAATAAATAAAAGACTTTCAGCAAGTGACTTTAAAAAAGGACAAAAAGGGGCTATGGGGCAAATCTTAGCTCACAGAAAAATTACAGAATGGTTTAAACAGAAGATGATAAATCTCACTCAAAAGAAAGATGCAAAATAAAAGTACACTGAAATACCATTTTCTTTCATTTGGATTGGCAAACATCACAAAGTAAGGTAACAAAAAACAGTAAGACAAAATTTCATGTTTTGGGGGTATGAGACAGGATTTCTCATATATTACTAGTGGTAGCATGAAATAATACATCTCAGCAAGGGCAGTTGGCAGAATTGAACAAAATTATAAACACAATGAAGGACTGTCTATAACAGGAAAGATATAAACCAACAATATGTCCTGATGAAATGAGTGAAAAATAAAAGGACCCACTGGGAAAAAAAAATAAGAATGTTCTTAATACATAAATATGGAACAACAGGTCTTAAAGATATTTTGGTAGGTAAAAAAGATATAATACAGAATTATATGCAGTACCATATTTAAGGATGGACGAAAATTAATACATATAAGTGTATATGCAAAGTACAAATCTAGAAGAATATTCCAAAAATACAGAATAGTAATCACCAGTAGATCTGGATAACAGATGAACAAAGATGATATGGAAATTTTACTGTTCATCATTTTTGTACCTTTCAATTTTTAAAAACCTGAATGTATTACTTACAATGAAATTTATTGATTTATTTATGGAAACACAAGGTAACTAGCTAAGTTCAAGTTTCAAAATAAGGAAAGTCTATGAGATCCCTCTCAAAAACTGCAGGAAGAGTAGAAATGTCATAGTCTGAAACTTCTCAACACACTATTCTTATCTAGGAAAGGAATAGACAAAAACATGGCAAATCAACAATACTGACCCAAGAGGTCTTTTTTGTTTTTGTTTTTCTGGATCTTGAACTTCTAGGAGCCATGGAAACTGTAGGTAATCCAAATTAAAAATAAATCACTCATTTTGATCTCTATCGGTAAGACTAAAGAGTTAAATATAAAACATGACCACAGATTAACATCAAATATCCCAGTGATGTTTTTATCACATCTGTAGTCATTATTACTGAAGTATGCATCAATATAGTCACCAAAAATAATGTCTAGCACTTGAGCTAATCTTTGCGGTAACACTCAACACAAATGTCAGCATAAGCTTGTTAATTTCATAGAACAAACAATTTTATAGATCCATTTTTATCATGTCTTTATTTCTGAATGCACCTGAATATAGACATTTTGCAATTTCTTACAGTGATAATTTAAAATTAATCGTATTATTTCTAAAACATACTGGCAACCTTCCATCTTCTGCCACAGTTGCTTGAAAAGTTAAAACATAAAGTTAGCATATAACCCAGCAATTCAAACTTAGGTACAGACCAAGGAAAACTGAAAATATGTCCACACAAAAAGAACAGAATTATTCCTAAGAGTCAAAAGGTGGAAACAACTGAAATGTCCATAAACTGGTAATGATTAAATGTGATATTTCTTTTTTTTATTGTTGTTGTAACACGATTATTTCATTTTTCCCCCACTCGTCTACCTTGCCCCACCCTCCCCATCCCCTCTCCCACATTCAATCCCCACCTCATTGTCCATGTCCACAGGTCTTTCACATTGGCCCCCCTGCCAACTCTTACCCTATTCCCCCACCCAGTCACTGTCATTCGGCTCCTTTATTTTTCATGTCTCTGATTTCATTCTGCTCATCTATTAGTTTCTAATATTAAGTGAGACTATATGGTATTTGGCTTTTGCTGCTGACTTATTTCACTAAGCATGATACTCTCCACATCCATCCATGCTATTGCTAATGATGTGAGTTCCTTCTCTCTGCTGCATTGTACTCCATTGTATAAATGTACCAAAGTTTTTTGATCCATTCATCCACTGATGGGCATTTATGCCGTTTCCAGCACTTATTGTAAATGGTGCTGCTACGAATATAGGGGTGCATAGGTTCTTCTGAATTGGGGTTTCAGAATTCTTTGGGTATAATCCTAGCAGTGGAAATGCTGGGTCACAAGGCAGTTCTATTTTCAGTTTTGGGGGGAAGTTCCATACTATTTTCCATAGTGGCTGCAGCAGTCTGCATTCCCACCAGCAGTGAACCAAGGTTCGATTTTCTCCACATCCTTACTATCACAAGTTGTCTGTTGATTTGTTGATGATGGCCATTCTGACAGGTTTGAGGTGGCATCTCATCATGATTTTAATTTGCATCTCTCTGATGGCTAGTGATGTTGAGCATTCTTTCATATGCCTATGGGCCCTTTGCATGTCCTCCTTGCAGAAGTGTCTATTCAGGTCCTCTGCCCATTTTTTATTTGGATTATCTGTCTCCCTTGTATAGAAGTTCTTTATATATTTTGGAGATCAAACCCTTATCTGAGGTGTCATTGGCAAATATGTTTTCCCACATGGTTGGTTCTCTTTTAACTTTGCTGATGTTTCCTTTAGCTGAGCAGAAGCTTTTCAGTTTAAAGTAGTCCCATTTATTTGCTCCTTTATTTCCCTTGCCCCAGGCAAGATATCAGTGAAAACATTGCTGTGTGGGATATCTGCTATTTTTCTGCCTATGTTTTTTCTCTAGGACTTTTGTGGTGGCACAGGTTATGTTTAAGTCTTTTATCCATCTTGAGTTTATTGAGGTGTATGGTGTAAGTTGGTAGTCTAGTTTCAATTTTTGCATGTTCCCGTCCAATTCTCCCAACACTACTTGTTGAAGAGGCTATTTGCACTCCATTTTATGTTCCTTCCCCCTTTGTCAAATATTAGCTGCCCACAGAATCCTGTATTTATTTCTGGGCTCTCTATTCTGTTCCATTGATCTGTCTGTTCTTGTGCCAGTACCAGACTGTTTTGATTACAATGGCTTTGTAATACAGTTTGATATCTATATCACAGGTATTGTGATTTCTCCTACTTTGTTTTTCTTTCTCAAGATTGCTTTAGCTATTTGAGGTCATTTTCAGCTCTATATAAATTTTTTTAATTTGTTCTAGGTCTGTGAAGTATGACATTGGTATTTTAATGGGAATTGCATTGCATCTATAGATGGCTTTGGGTAGTATGGACATTTTAATGATGTTAATTCTTCCCATCCATGAACATGGTACATGCCTGCATTTATTTGCATCTTCCTTAATTTCTTTCTCCAGTGTTCTGCAGCTTTACCTCCTTGTTTAAGTTTATTCCTAGGTACTTTTACTTCTTGCTATAGTAAATGGGATTTGTTTTCTAGTTTCTTTTTCCGATGTTTCAATATGTGTGTATAAAAATGCCTTTGATTTCTGGATATTGACTTTGTATCCAGCAAATTCACTTATTAGTTTGAGGAGTTTTTTGGTGGAGTGTATAGAGTTTTCTATGTATACTATCATGTCATCTGCAAATACAGTTTCACTTTCTCTTTTCCAATTTGGATGCTTTTGATTCTTTCTTCTTATTTGATTGCTGTGGCTAGAACTTCCAAAACTATATTGAATAGAAGTGGAGGGAGTGAGGAGTGGTGAGCCTTGTCTTGTTCCTGATCTTAAGGGAAAGGCTTTCAGTTTTTGCCCATTATGATGTTGGCTGCAGGTTTCTCATACATGGCCTCTATTATGTTGAAGTATGTTCCCTTTATTCCCATCTTACTGAGCATTTTTATCATAAATGGATACTGCCCTTTGTCAAATGCTTTTTTGGCATCTATTGATATGATCATATGGTTTTGTCTTTCATTTTATTTATGTGGTGTATTACATTTATTGATTTGCAAATATTGTACCATCCTTTTATCCCTGGGATAAATCCCACTTGATCATGATGTATGATCTTTTTAATACATTGCTGGATCTGGTTTGCCAATATTTTGTTGAGGATTTTGGCATCTTTGTTAATCAGTGATATTGGCCTGTAGTTTACTTTCTTTGTTGTATCTTGACATGGTTTGCCTCATAATACTTGCCTCATAGAAAGAGCTTGAGAGTCTTCCCTCTTCTTGGATGTTTTGGAATACATTGAGAAGAACAGGAGTTAGTTCTTCCCTAAATGTTTGATAAAATTCACCTGTGTAGCCATCTGGTCCAGGTCATCTGTGCGCCAGAGTTATTTGATTACTGCTTTATTTCATTAATTGTTACCTGTCTATTCAGATTTTCCACTTCTTCCTGATTCGGTTTTGGAAGATTATATGTTTCCAGAAATTTGTCCATTTCACTTAGGTTGTCAAATTTTTTGTCATATAGCTGTTCATAGTAACTTCTTACAATCCTTTGTATTTGTGTTTTCAGTTGTGATTTCTCCTTCGTCATTTCTGATTTTATTTATTTGGGTCATCTCTTTTTTTTTGTTTTGTTTTAAGATTTTATTTCATTATTTTTAGAAGGAGGGGAAGGGAGGCAGAGAGGGAGAGAGACATCAATGTATGGTTGCTTTTCACCTGCCTCCAGCCACAGACCCGACTGGAGACCTGTTTTGCAACCTTGTTACGGGCCCTGGCTGGGGAATCGAACCTGTGACCTTTGGGTTCGCAGGCCGGCACCTTATCCACTGTGCTACCAGCCAGGGCCCTGGGTCATCTCTTTTTTTCTCGAGGAGTCAGGATAATGACTTGTCAATTTTGTTTATCTTTTCAAAGAACCAGTGCCTCGATTTATTGATCCTTTGAATTGTTTGGTTTTTTGTTTGTTTTTGTCTATGTCATTTAATTCTGCTCTGATCTTATTCCCTTCCTCCTACTCGTTTTGGGTTTTTTTGCTGTTCTTCCCCTACCTCTTGTAGCTGTGGGGTTAAGTTGTTCATGTGAGCTTCTTCGAACCTTTTTAGGTAGGCCTGTATTGCTATAAATTTCCCTTTCAGGACTGCCTTTGCTGCGTCCCATAGGTTTTGGGTTGTGTGTTCATTTCATTTGTTTTCAGAAACTTTTTCATTTCTTCCCTGATCTCAGTGTTAACTCAATTATTATTCAATACCATGTTATTCAGCCTCCGGGAATTTGAATGTTTTGGGGCTTTTTCCTTGAGTTTGGTTTCTAGCTTTAAGCTATTCTGGTCTGAGAAGATGCTTGATATGATTTCAATTTTTTTTAACTTGTGGAGACTTGTTTTATGTCCTACTATGGCCTATCTTTGAGAAAGTTCCATGTGCTTTTGAAAAGAATGTGTATTTCATTTCCTTTCAGTGAAAACTTTTTTATATATCATTTAAGTCCATTTTATCTAGGGTGTTGTTCAACACCATAATGAGCTCGGTGATTCTTTGCTTGGAAGATCTGTCCATTGTTGACAGTGGGGTGTTAAAATCCCTGATTATGAGTGTGTAGTTGTCTATATCCTTCTTGTAGTCCTCCAAGATTTTTCTTATACAATGGGGTGCTCCTATATTCGGTGCATATATGTTTACAAGGGTTATGTCTTCTTGATGGATTGTTTCCTTAAATATTATGAAATGTCCTTGTCTCTTTTGATAGCCATTGTTGTGAAGTCTGTTTTGTCTGATATGAGTATTGCCACCTCAGCTTTTCTTTTTGTGTGCACTTGCTTGAAATACTTTCCATCCCTTTTCTTTCAGTCTGTGTAGATCTCTTGTTCTGAGATGGGTCTCTTGTAGACAAGCATATTATGTGGGTCATGTTTTCTTATCCATTCAGCTATCCTGTGTCTTTTGATTGGAACATTTAATCCACTTACATTTAAGGTTATTATTGATAGGTACTTATTTGCTGTTTTTTTGCTCTCTCTTTGTACCTGTGTTTCTCTCTCTCCCTATTCTTATAGCAATCCCTTTAATATCTCTTGCAATGCTGGTTTGGTGGAGATGTATTCTTTTAGCTTTCTTTTGTCTTGGAAATTCCTTATCACACATTCCATTTTGAATGAGAGTCTTGCTAGGTAGAACAGTCTTAGTTGGAAACCTTTGCTTTTCTCTTTTTTTTTTTTTTTTTTTTTAAGATTTTATTTCATCATTTCTAGAAAGAGGGGAAGGGAGAGAGGCAGAGAGGGAGAGAGACATCAATGTATGGCTGCCTTTCACCTGCTTCCAGCCATAGATCTGACTGGAGACCTGGTTTGCAACCTTGTTATGTGCCCTGGCTAGGGAATCGAACCTGCGACCTTTGGGTTCTCAGGCCGGCACCTTATCCACTGCTCTACCAGCCAGGGCGCTTTTCTCTTATTTTTTTTTTAAGATTTTATTTATTATTTTTCAGAGAGAGGGAAAAGGAGAGAGGAAGAGAGGGCAAGAAACATCAATGTATGGTAGCCTTTCACCTGCCTCTAGCTACGGACCTGGCTGGAGACCTGGCTTGCAAACTAGTTATGTTGCCCTGGCTAGGACCTCTGGGTTTGCAGGCCAGTGCCTTATCCACTGTGCCACCAGCCAGGGCAAGACTTTTGCTTTTCATTGCTTGAAGTATTTTTTATCATTCTCTTCTGGCTTGTAGTGTTTTTGTTCAGAAATCATTTCATAGCCTTATCGGAGCTCCCTTGATGTTATTAGTTCTTTCTCCCTTGCTGCCCTTAGGATTCTCTTTATCTTTGAATGCTACCATTTTAATTATGATGTGAATTGGTATAGGCCTGCTTGGGCTCATCTTCACTAGGACCCTTTGTGCTTCCTGGACTTGGGTAATTTTTTCTCTCACCAAATTCAGGAAGTGTTCTGTCATTACTTTTTCAAACAAGTTTTCTATTCCTTGCTCCACTTCATCTCTTTCTGGTATCCCTATTATTATGTTTCATCTTATCCTACAGCTTTCTTAACACCTCTTCATTCTTTTTCAGTCTTTTTTCATTTTGTTGCAATGCCTGGGTATTTTTTTCCATGTTGTCCTCCAGCTCACTGATCTGGCTTTCTGCTTTCTCCAACCTGCTTTTGATTCCTTCTACTGTGTTCTTCAGTTCAGAAATTGTATTTTTCATTTCTTCCTGGTTCTTATTGATGGTTTCTATATCTTTTTTAATGATGGTGTAATTTTCCCCAAGTTCTTTGTAACTTCTCAGGAGTTCTTTATAGTTCCCCTGGAGTTTTCTGTAGTTTTGAGTTCATTGAGCTCTTTGAGCTTTCTTATAATACTGCTTTGAATTCTATATCTGATAGATTGCTTATCTCCATTTTACTTAACAGCTTTTCTGAGGATTCCTCCTTTCCTTTTGGTGATGGATTGTTCTTTTTCTCCCCATTTTAGGCATCTTTTCTTGCTTGTTTTTGTTTCTTATATTGATCTGCTATGATTCCCTGTCTTCGTTTAGAGACTTTCTGTGGTAGGAGACTTAAAGGATTCAGTGGTGTAAACTGCTAGATTTCCTTAACTTAAGCTGGGCTGGAGCACTCAGTCTCTGCCACTAGACTCCTATTTGGGTCTGCTACCACTGTAGCTGCTAGAGCTCACAAGCATAGGCACCTTGGTGGGAGGGTCCAAGCACTATGCAGACTTCTCTGTGAGGGCTGGTGGGCAGGCTCCCTGCCCTGTTGATAGAGCTCAAGCTGGAGCACACAGCCCCCTGCCTGCTGAGCTCCCATTTGTGCCTGCTCCCTCTGCCAAGAGTGTAGGCACCTTAGGGGGGCAGGGCCCAAGCACTCTGCAGTTCGTTTCTGTCAGGGCAGATGGGTTGCTGGGTGCAGCTTCTGTTTGGGCCTGCTATTGTTGCCGCTGCCCAGAGCTCTCTGGTGGGTGCAGACACCTTGTGGGGGCAGGGATGGAGCTATATGCTGTCTGTTTCTTTGAGGGCCAGTGGGTAGTCTACTGGCAAAGCACTACCCACATTGACTGGGCTCCTATTTGGGCCTCTGCTACTGCTGCCCTTGCTGGGTCACTCCCTGTCGCGCAGGTGCCTTGGAAGGCAGGACCTGAGCAATATGCTGTTTCTGTGTGGGCTGGTGGTAGGCAGGTTGCTGCCAGGTAGGCAGAGGCTTGGGCTGGAGTGCGCAGCCCTGCACAGCTTCTGAGCACTGGGTTCCTGATTGGTTCTGTTACCACTGCAGTGGCTGGGACACCTTCCTGCCAGCGCAGGCACCCCAGGGGTGATCCCAGAGCACTACAGAGTCTATTTCTTTCAGGACCTGTGGGCTGCTGAGTGCAGCCCCACCCTGCTGAGCTCCCATTTGGGCCCACTACCGCAGTCCGGGGCACTCCTGCCAGCAAGTGCTGTGCCTTGGGGAGTGAGGCCAAGTACTCTACTGTCAGTTCAGGCAAGCCCTGGATACCTCACCAGGTGGGCCAATCTGTCAGCAGCAGCTGGAGCGGGTTACTGGCTAGAATGGCCGGGCACTCCCACAGTCTCCTCCAAACCCACTTAGTTCCCCCAGCCAAGTCTCTGCAATCTCTGGATCAGTCACACCAAAATCCAAACACTTCCCACACCAAGTCCCTGAATCTTTCACCCGTCCCGAGTTTCCTGTCTTCTCCTCTAGCTGCTTAGAAACAAGGGTAAACATTCTGCAATGCCCACTTCCCTGCTACCATCTCACTATCCTCTAAAAGTGACATATTTATTACAATGGAACATTAGTCAGCCATAAAAAGGAATGGACTATGATACGTACTATGGCATGAATGATCCTTAAAAACAATGAAAGAAATCAGACACAACCCTAGCTGGTGGCACAGTGGAATAGGCGCCGACCTGCAAACCCAAAGGTCACTGTTTCAATTCCCCAGCCAGGGCACATAACCAGGTTGCAAGCCAGGTCTCCAATCAGGTCCGTCACCGGAAGCAGGTGAAAGGCAACCATACATTGATGTCTCTCTCCCTCTCTGCCTCTCTCCCTTCCCCTCTCTCTAAAAGTAACACATAAAATCTTTAAAAGAAAAAAGAAATCACACACAAAAGGCCACAGGTTGCATTTCATGTATATGAAATGACAATGGTAGACAAATATAAATAGACAGACATTAGATGAGTGGTTGCCTGCTGAAAGGATTGATGGAGGGGAGTTGGGGAGTGAAAACTAACAGGAGCAAGGTTCCCTTTGGGGGCAATAAAGTATTCCAAAATTGATTGTGGCAATGTTTGCACAATTCTAAATATACTAAATACCACTGAATTATACACTGTAAAAGTAAATTATATGAAAAATAAACCATATCTTAATAAAGCTGTTTGGGATTTAAGAAAAAACTTCTTGCTTCCCATAAATTATATCTTTACCCATAAGATGTGTCTTTTCCAAGTTACCAAATCTAATGCCTTTTTTTAATCCTCTGATTGCAACCTTTGATTCTCTAGATCCCCTGCTCTTCTTGGCAAGCATGCTAATCTACTATCCTAGGTCTTCATGGCCCCTCCGACCCCTCCCAACTTCGGCTTCTTACATGACTGGCAGACAGCCTGTCCATGACCTATTCTCAAATGTCTCCTTCAGCAATTTTATCCACTGCCAACTGTTCAAACTATACGCTCAGTAAATCAGATCTTCTGTCTCTTGAGCTCTAGCCACAAGTCTGGATAGCTCAACCTGGATCCTCCTCACTCTTAGGCTGCCCAAAACAAATTCATCTCTCCCCAGAAATGTAGTTCTTTCCATATTACACCTTATTTTTCTTAATAGCACCATCCTTTTCTAACTCACCTTAAAGTCATTCAACTGTACCCAGTTTCCAAATCCTATAGATTTCTTCCTCAAGCATTTAATTTCCTTTTCCTCAGTTTACATATCTCCTAGCATACAGATTACAATAAGCATTTTAACTTTTTCCCTCAAGTCCAGGTTATCATAAAACATCCAGCCACAAAAAGCTGCCAAAATAAATATCATAAAGGAAAACTTCAGTACTGTAAAAACAAAAAGCAAGGCAAAAGACATGAGGAGACAATATACAAAAGAGGAAATATAAACTGGATTCCAACAATAAGGAAAGAATATCCAAAGAAATACAAACAAAAATGAAATCTTCTAACTAGCACTATAATTGCCACCATAAACTGATGTAATTATTTTTTAAAGCATTTGTTAGCCATGGCTGTTGTGGCTCAGTGGACTGAGTGCTGGCCTGTGAACCAAAGATTCACTGGTTCAATTCCCAGTCAGGGAATATGTCTGGGCTGTGGGTCAGGTCCCCAGTTGAAAGCTCGAAAGAGGCAACCACACACTGATGTTGCTCTCCCTCCTTTCCCCTCTAAAAATAAACATTTTTAAAAAATAAAAGCATTTATTAGTGTCAAGAGCCTTAAAATGTGTAATTTTTATTGACTATATTTCCACAAACACTCTATGTATGTACTCATCTATCTATGACCCAGTCTATACAGACACAAGGAACAGCATCATGGATACCGCTAAGGAGAACGGGGAGACTAAAGGGAAAGGATAATTGGGAAACCTGATTGTCTACTAATACCCTTTTGTATTTTAACTTTTTCTTTTACTAGGTATACTACACTACAGAGAATATTTAATGAGTTATCTTTGAGACCACAATGAATGTAATTAACTTGATTATCAAGGCCATTAAAGAAACTCAGAATAAAACATTGATTTTGCTCCAGAGACTTTCATGGTACTGATTTAAGATCTAAATTTTGACCCCATTTCAAGCTGGTAGAGGACTTCCAGGCAAGATGGAGGCATAGTTAGGATGCACCTCCTCATGCATCCACAAAAAGAATCACAACTAAAATCAAAACAAAGAAACACCCAGAAGTGACAGAAAATCAATCTGCATGGAAGTCTCACAACCAAGGATTTAAAGAAGTCACGTTCATCCAGATGGGTAAGAGGGGTGGAGACAAGGAATTGGGGCAGAGGGGACATGGTGTAGTGCAGAGAAATGGCGGCAACAGCATGAGCAGTCCCACATTCTCATGTGGTGGGTAAAATTCCGGAGGGGTACCTTGGGAGCGAGCAATCCCAGCCCCAGGCCAGACCAAACAGCTCAGGGTTCCAATGGCAGAAAGATAAAGCCTCACAACTTCTGTCTATGAAAACCAGTAGGGAGAACTTCCAGCCAAAATGTAGATGTAGGTAGACACGCTGCATCTCCCTTGACAACTAAGAAGGAATACATCTGCTGAAAATGATTAAAGAAAAATCTAAACATCCAGAAACTGAAGAGAGGGTCGAGTAAGAAATAAAGAAGAAATACTCACCCAGACAGGTAGGAGGGTGAGCCAGGGTGGAGAGGATGCAGTTTGATGGCACTGGTGCCAGCAGCAGCGGCAGAGGCAGCACTGGCAGAGGCTGTGGCAACTGACTGTGAAAACCAGTGGGGGTTGAAGCAGCAGAAGAAACTGCTCGTCTCTCAGCAGAGTCCTTTTGTATAGTGGAAAAGGGGCAAATGCTGATCAAGCAGCATTGTTCCATCTCAGATCCCACCCCTACATACAGCACCACAACACGGTGAAACAAGTCACCTGGCACTGGCTAATACCTAAGACTTCGCCCCTGAAAATGCAACAGGTGTGACAACTCTACCTAAGACACAGTAGGCCAAAAACAAGAGACTGTCACGTTGAGGAGACAGAGAAGTATGGCCCAAAAGAGGGAACAGATTAAAGTTCCAGAGGGAGAACTAAGAGATAAGGAAGTAGCCAACCTAACAGAAAAGGAGGTAACCAACCTAAAAGATGCAGAATTCATCTTTTGGTGATAAAGATGCTCACAGATTTGACAGACATACTTGAGTATGACAAATGCAAAAGGGAAGAAGTGAAATGAAGGAAAACCCACATGAAACCAATGGTAAAGGAAAAAAAACAGGGTTCAAATCAATGATTTGGAACATAGCGAAGAATTAAACAACCAGTGTGGAATAAAGGAGAACTGGAAAGAAAATAAATAAATAAATAAATGAGGAGAGGGCTTAGGAATCTCTGGGACAACATTAAACATGCCAACATCTGAATTATAGGGGTGCCGGAAGAAAAGGAGGAGCAAGAAATTGAAAACTTATATGAAAACATAATGAAGGAAAACTTCCCAAATTTGGCAAAGGAAATAGACATAAAAGTCTAGAAAGTGTGCACAGAGAATCCCAAACAAGCTAAACCCAAGGAGGACCACACCAAGACACATCATAATTAAAATGCCAAAGGTTAAAGATAAAGAGAGAATCTTAAAAGCAGCAAGAGAAAAGCAGAGTTACCTACAGAGGAGTTCCCATAAGACTATCAGCTGATTTATTAGAGAAACTCTGCAGACAAGAAGGGCTGGCAAGTATTCAAAGTGATGAAAAGCAAGGACCTACAACCAAGAATACTATATCCAGCAAAGCTATCATTTAGAATGGAAGGGCAGGTAAAGTGCTTCCCAGATAAGGTAAAGCTGAAGGAGTTCATCATCACCAAGCCATTATTATATGAAATGTTAAAAGTATTTATTTAAGAAAAGGAATATCAAAACCATGAACATTAAAATGACAACAAACTCACAACTATCAACAACTGAATCTAAAACACACACACACACACACACACACACACAAATCTAAGCAAACCAGAATAGAAACAGATCCATAGATATGGAGATTATTTGGAAAATTATCAGCTGGGAAAGAGAAGGGAGAGGATGGGGGAAAAGGTGCAGGGATTAAAAATCATAATTGATAGGTATAAAATAGACAGGGGGATGTTAAGAATAGTATAGGAAAAGGAGAAGCCAAAGAACTTATATGCACAACCCTTGGACATAAACTAGGGAGTGGGGCGTACTACTGGAGAAAAGAGGCATACTGGGTGGAGGAGGTCAAAGTGGGGTGAAACTGGGACAACTGTAATAGCGTAATCAATAAAATACATTTAAAATAAATAAATAAAATTTGACCCCATTTCTCTAAAAATCATCTTATTTTCCTACTACCAATGATGACATTTTTTCCTTTCAACCACCTAAAAAACTACCACATGTCCTGTTTGCCTTCAGTCTTGAAGGGTCTTGCTCTAGATTTAGTCTTTTAGTAGCAGTCTAAGTAGGAAGTTCTGTAATCCATCCCTCTTAGAGACTAAGGCTTTTACAGAAAGATAACCCTTAGCTATAGCAACTGTTGGATCACAAAGCATTTTGTTGCTCTTAACATCATGACACTAAAAGATTAATACCCCATAAAATGAGTTCCAAAACATACTTTTTCATCTTAAAAAATTATTTAGAGAAAGAGAAACATCAATTGGTTGCCTCTCACATGCTCACAACCTGGCATTGAGCTAGCAACCAGAGCCTGTTCCCTAACCAGGAATTGAACTTGTGACCCTTCACTTAATGGGACAATGCCCAACCCACTAAGCCATGCCAGTCAGAGCAGTTTTTTGTTTTTTTATTAATCTATTGTTGTTGTATTATAGTTGTCCCATTTTTCTCCCATTGCTCTCTCCTGCCCACCCACCCCATACCCTCTCCCACTGTCAATTCCCACCCTGTTGTCCATGTTCATGGGTCCTTTATTCTAGTTCCTTGACTAAAACTTTCCCCTTCTTTCCTCCCAACTCCTCCTCCTCCTCCCCCTCCTCTCTGGTCATTGTCAGTCTGTTTCTTGTTTCCATGTCTCTGGTTCTGTTTTGCTCTTTTGTTTGTTTTGTTCATTGGTTTCCTGTATTAAATGAGATCATCTGGCATTGGTCTTTCACTGCCTGGCTTATTTCACTAAGCATAATACTGTCCAGTACCATCCATGTTGTTGCAAAGGGTAGGAGTTCCTTCTTTCTTTCCGCTGACTAGAATTCCATGCTGTAAATGTACCACAGTTTTTTGAGCCACTCATCTTTAAATAATCAATAAACAAGTGCTGGTGAGAATGTGGAGGAAAGGGAACCCTAGTGCACTGTCGGTGGGAATGCTAGACTGGTGCATCCACTATGGAAAATAGTATGGAATTTCCTCAAAAAACTAAAAATGGAACTGTCTTTTGATCCAGTGATTCCACTGCTAGGATTATTCCTGAAGAGTCCTGAAACACCAATTCCTAAGAACCTATGTACCCTTTTGTTCATAGCAGCACTATTTATTTACAATAGCCAAGTTCAAGAAATAGCCTAGGTGCCCACCAGTGGATCAAAGGTTTTTATTCTTAATCCTCACTGTAGAACATGCTTATAGATTTTAGAAAGGAGAAGGGAGGAAAAGAGATGAGGAGGAAAACAATCCAAGAGAGAAGCATCAATTGATTGCTTCTTGTATGTATCCCAACCAGGACCAAATCCACAACCTTCGTATGTACCCTGACCAGAATTGAACCTGTGACCTTTTAAGCTTATGGGACCAAGCTCCAACCAACTGAGCCACACCTGCCAGGGCCAAAATATATTTCATACTTATTTCATCTTGGACCAGTAATTCCACCTCTGATAACACTTTCTACCAAAATAACTTTAAATACAGAAAATGTTTTATACCTTTAATGCCATGTTTAACACAAGATAATTAAAAAAGGAATCAGAGCAAACTAAATGTCCAACATAGAGAAATACTTAGGAATAACCTGTGTATTACGATCAATTGGTTGTTGACAAGGGTGCCAAGGACTTTCAATGGGCGAAGAACAGACTTTCCAACAGGGAGTGTTAGGAAAACTGGATAGCCACATGCAAAGGAATTAACTTGGGCCTCACACTATATACAAAAAAAAAAAAAAAATTAATTCAACATATATCAAGGGCCAAATAAAAAACTCTAAAAAAACAGATGTAAATCTTCACAACCTTGAATTTGGCAATGGTTTCAGATATGACCAAAGCACAAGTAACCTAAATAATATAAATTGAACTTTACCAAATTTTGAACTTTTGTACTTTAAGGACACCATCCAATAAAGTGTAAAGATGCTCCACAAAATGAAGAAAATGGAAAAAAAATATTGCAAATCATGTATCTGACAAAGGACTTACCTGGACTATATAAAGAACTCACACGACTTTAAAATAATTTTTTAAATTCAATTTAAAAATGGACAAAGGTATAAAATTGGTATTTCTCCAAAGAAATGAAAAAGGCTAATAAGCACAGGAAAAGATGCTCAACATCATCAGTAATCAGGAAAATACAAATCAAAACCACAATTACATACCATTTCACAAACCAACAGTATAGCAATAACCAAAAAGATAAGTATTAGCAAGAATATAGAGAAATATGACTCCTCATAGCCTGCTGGTCCAGATCACTTATGAAACATTTGGCAGTTCCTCAAAAGGTCGGTTACCATATGACCAAGAACTCTCACTCCTAGGCATACACTCAAGAGAACTGAAAATTGTGTCCCCACAAAAGCTTGTAAATGGGTATGTATAACAAAATTAATAATAGGCAAAACGTGTAAACAACCCAAATGTCCATTAGCAAAATAGTGCATATTCATATAAAGTGACATTACTGAGCCTTAAAAAGGGATAGAGTAATACCACATAATATAACATGGACTAACCTTGAAAACATTATACTAAGTAAAAGAAGCCAGACACAAAAAGGGCACACATTATACATGGTTCCAAAGACACAAAAATAGATTAGTGGTTGCCAGGATCTGAAGAAGCAAGACTATAATGGGTACAAAGTTGCTTTTGAAGGTAATAAAAATGTTCTGAATTTGAATTACATAGTAATGATAAGTGCACAGCTTTGTGAATATACTAAAATACCAATTTACAATTTAAAAGAATAGATTTTATGGTAAGTGTATTGTATCTCAGGAAAAAAGACTCATATAATGGACACAGTGTATAAAAATATGCCGTTCAGTTACAGTCCTTCCTAAAGATTGATTCCAGGACCCTCCTGAATACCAAAATCCAAGGACGCTCAAGTACCTTACAATACAACATCTTTTTTCAAATATTTTTGACCTGTGGTTGTTGAATCTGCATATGGTATCTGTGAATACGTATGGACAACTGTAATCACATTTCATACACATACACTATGACCATGAATAGATTAAGAATATGCTATGAATAATAACCAAGAAAGATCAAAGCCCTGGCTGGTGTAGCTCAGTGAATTGAGGAGAGCCTACCCAACAGAAGGTAGCTGGTTGGGTTCCCAGTCAGGGCACATGCCAGGTTTGCAGGTCAGGTCCCCAGTTGGAGGAGAAACAGGCAAGAGGCAACCAATCCATCCATGCTTCTCTCACACATTGATTTCCCTCTCTCCCGCATTTCCCCTCTCCCTAAGTATATATATATTTATATATAGTTATATATAAATAATTTATATATAAAGTAAGGTTGGTGGAACTATAGTAGACCTCTTAAAATATTTCTGCGTTTCCCAGATATTCTTTAATAAGCAGGCATCGCTTCTTAGAAGTGGGGGGAAAGCTTTATTTAAAGCAAAAAGGAAGTTATTAAACTCCTATGTATATATTCCTCCTTTTAATAGGCAACGGTTTCAATCACGTGGTTCCCAAAATACTTTTTATTCCCCTCCCCTACAGAGAGCAGTCAAGTTTCCTCCCGGAAACACGTTGCCCTCTATTTCCCGGGCACCTCTGGCTCCAGTTTTCCACCCTCCTCTCCAACTGCTGCTCCTGCATCTTCTCCGTCTTTTCCTCCTCCTCTTCCTCCGCTTGCACAGTAAATGCTAACATCCTGCGGGACTCTAACCAGGCCTCTGGTTACACGCGGGGCTGCTCTGGCCCCAGCTGGCCACGCAGGACTAGGGCGCACACCCTCGGGTCTCTGCGAGCCTCAGACTGGGAGAAACTCGCAGCCGAAAGCTGCAAAATGGGTGAAGGACAGCGAGGACTCCACACACACAAACAGTCCCTTCCCTGCAAAGGGAATGAGGTCGCCAAACTGGAGCCAATGCTGGGAAGGGGGCCGGCGCGGTCCCCACGCGCGAACGAGAACGAGGGACCTCCCGAGTCCGCTCCTTCTCCGCCCCAGGCAAGGGGCATCCTGCGCACCGCCCCCTCCCGGCCCGGGTGAGAAGGTCCTAACGAGCGCACGGAGCCCCTACAGAGGAAGCGACGCGGCAGCAGTAGCGCGGCGCGGACAGCGTGAGAAAGAAGGACACTCACCCGCGTCAGCCCCGAGCCCTTACAGCACCGGAAGTAGTCACAGGCCCGTTGCCAGGGTGAGGAAGCGGGGTGACGTCCAGCCCGACCAGTAGCCTTGAGCGTTACCACGTGGCCGGAAGCCTACGTTCACGCGCTCTGACTCCGCCCCCTGCTCCAAGGCCCGCACCTGGCCGCCGAGGTGCGGAGGGGGCTCTTCTGGAAAGCGTGGTCCTGCTGCAGCGTCGCTGCGCGTAGCTTCCCGGCCCCGTTTAGTGCGCCGGCGAGAGGTGAATCGCATCTTGTCCCAGTGGCCCGCACACTGGCGATGTGATAGGAAATGAGATTAAAGTAGCCTCCGTTTATTGAGCTGTCACTTAAAAGCTTAATTTTATTAAATCCTTGCAGGCCCCGTATAGAGTAGGAAAAGCAGGTTTTTCCTGGATTGCACGTGGCAGGTGGGGGCAGCCGTACCCTAGGGAGAATGAAAGTGTGGGTGGCCTTTCTTTTACCATCTAGCACTTAAAACCAAGACCCAGTAACAATGTAATCCTTATGTTTCCCTGTAACTATTAACAAGAATCCTTTACCATATAAAACACCTTTAAACCTGTCTTGGGAAACAGACTTAAAGGAATAAAGTAGACGTTTTCCAAGTATTGACCCCAGACCAGCAGCTTAGCATCACCTGGGCTCTTAACTAGACATTCAAATAATTAGGCCTTACTTCAAACTTACTAAATAAGAAACTTTGGGTCTGGGACTCAACAACGTACGTTAACAAGCCCTCCAGGTGAATATCATGCGCCTAAATTTTGAGAACCACAGAACTAAAGGGACTTTCTCTTTGGCCTAAGTGGAGAGGTGGCATGAAGAGGGTGAGGTAAGAAGCTCCTCAGAAGTGAGAGAGCAATAAAGAATGTGTGCCTCAGGCTATCAAGAAAAAAGAGAGGCAGTTTTGGGGAATATGGGAATGAGACCCTCGAACTCATTTCCACTCTGGTATTCCGAGATAAAAATATAGGTAAATCGTGTAGGAAAGAGTTCTCAACTGCTAGTAATCTCAAATTCATTTTAATAACTTTTGTATTATGCAGTGTATTTTCCTGTTAATATTTTTTCCTATGAACAAAAATAAAGGGGTAAGAAACAATATGGAGTTTCCACAAATAATTTAAAATGGGTTTACCAAATAATCCAGCAATTCCACTTCTGAATATATACTTAAAGGAAATGAAAACAGGATTTCAACATGATATATGCACTCCTGTGTTTATAGCAGCATTATTCACAACAGCTAAGGTAGCAACTACAAAATGCCCATCAATGAATGAATTGATTTTTTTTTAATGTGGTATATAGACAATAGGGTATTACTCAGCCTTAATTTAAGAAAGGGGAATTTGGGAGGGGGGAGGTAGAGGCAAAGAAGGGGAGCAGCTTAGACAAGAACATAGTATAAAGGAACCATGGACATGGACAACAGGTGGGATTGACTTTGGGGGGAATGGGTGGGTGGGGAGGGGGACAGAGGGGAGCAAAAAGGGGATGGATGTAATACAACAACAATAAAAAAAAATACAAAAACAAAAAAGGAATTTCCTTCCATTTGTGACAACATGAATGGACTGTGAACACGCTGTATTAAATTAAGTAAGTCAGGGAAAGACAGACCTGTATAATATTACTTATATGTGGAATCTTAAAAAGTTGGAACTGTAAAAAACAGTAAAATAGTGGTTACCAGGAGATGAGGGAAATATTAATAAAAGTGATGGTGATCAAGGGTACAAATCAGTAGCAAGTAGTAAATAAGCCATGGAGAGCTAATGCATAGTATAATGAATATAGACAATAATATTGTACCATAATTATTTAATATAAATGTCACATTCTTTCAGTTAGATTAGGCACTCCCTACCCTTCCCACAAATGCCTTTTTTCTTCCACAGTTTTTAAAATCTTGAGCAAGACAAATGAGAGATTACTTGATTCTCATTTCAAACTCTGATGACAACAAACACATTGTCTTCTAAGCCCTGGCAAAGACTAACAAGGTTATAGGAAGCCCAGTCACCATCTCTGTTTTTATCCTTGTAGCTTGTCTGTTGGGCCATCCATCTGTCTGTCTGCCAGTATCTGGCCAGCTGTGGCATCAACCCTCATTCATGGGGCAATATAAATGTGTTTCCTGAGCTGCAAACTGTCCTAGCCATTGTGGTGGTTTAATTTAGCACTTTTGTCCACGTTCGCCTACGTTATGTAACAATACCTCACTCATAAATTTCTGGAAATTATATAAAACTTAATTAAACCAGTGTGAGCTGCTCAACTGCCTTTCACTGACCACTTTGCCATTTTATTGAGGTATATTTAACTGTTTTAAAAGCACATATTTAATATATACTTTTTGCTGAGGTTGAACATATGTATTTGGTTTTGATCCTGTCCTCACAATCAAGACAATAAAAATATCCACCTTCAAAAGATTTCTTGGTGTTTCTTTGTTGGGTTTTTTTTTTTTTTTTTTGGGGGGGGTTAAGAAAATTTAACATGAGATCTTTCTCAACAAGTTTTTAAGTACACAATATTACATTGTTAACTATAGACCCTATGTTGTATAACAGATCTCATTAACTTACTCATTTTGTATAACTATTACTTAGCCCCATTGCACAACACTTCCCCATTTCCCCTCCACCCAACCCCTGGAAACCACCATTCTATTCTTTGGTTCTATTAATTTAACTATTTTAATAACTTATATAACTAGAATCATGCAGTATTCGTCCTTCTAGTACTGGCTTATTTCACTTAGCATAATATCCTCTACATTACAAAGGGCAGGATTTCCTTTATTTTAAGTTCGAATAATATTCTCTTGTATGTATATACATTTTCTTTATTTAGCGGGTAGTTGGATTGTTTCCATATCTTGGCTAGTATAAATAATGCTGCAATGAAGATGAGGATGAATCTATTTCTTCCAGATCCTGGTTTTAATATTTTTCGATAAATATTCAGAATGAGATGTCAGGATAATCACATCCCCCTTCTTGTCCCCACTGGTCCCTTCCCTGGCTTTATCTCTTGTCAGCAGCTAATCCTCTATTATTGTTTCCTATTTATTTTGATTATTGACCATTTCTCCTACAAGGTCAACTCCGTAAGTACGGGGATTACACAGAAAAAAATTGTTATTGATACTTAACATAGAGTACAGATTGATGGCTCCACAAAGTGAATGTGCTGCACAATCACTCAAGCCAAGTGAAAGCAATTACAACCTTTCTCCAGGTTTTTGAATTTTATGTAAAGAGAATTTTACAGTATGGACTCCATTATGTCCACCAATATCATGCTTTGAGATAGTCCACTGTATGTTTATTCTAATAAATCTGTGATATTTCATCATGTGAAATATTCCATTCTACTGTTGATGACCATTTGGATGCTCTTCAGTTGGGCTGGTTATGGGCTGAATTGTGTCCCCCAAAAATGATATGTTGAAATACTAACCACTGGTATCTATGAATGTGACCTTATTTAGAAATATGGTTTTTGCAAATATAATGAAGTTAAGATGAGGTCATTAGAGTGAGCCCTTAATTCAATATTATTGGTGTTCTTATAAGAAGAAGAAAAGTTGGATGCAGATACAGACTCCCAAAGAGAGAACACCATGTGACAACAGAGGCAGAGCTTGGAGTGATGCAAATCCAAGCCAAGGAATCACAAGGACTGAAGGCCACCACCAGAGGCTAGAAAGAGTCAAGGAAGGTTTCTGTCTGAAGTCTGAGAGTGAGCATGACCCCACTCACACTGTTCTGAACTTCTAGCCTCCAGAATAGATTTATCTTGTTTTCAACCACCCAGTTTGTGGTACTTTATGATGGCAGTCCTAAGAAACTAATACAGGGCTATTACAAATAGTATTTCTAGGACCATTTTAGTATATGTCCTTTATTGTACCCATGCACACATTTTTTTACACTCAGTTCTAAGGTTGATTGGGCTCATCTAAGAAGTTTTCATTTGAGGTCTCTCATGTAGTTGCAGTTATATAGCAGCTGGAGCTAGAGTCACCTGAAGACTTCTTCTCTCACATGTCTGATATGCATGGGCTCCTACAGCTGGAATAGCTGGGAAATAGTTGGGCATTTTTCTCACTCTCCATGCAGCCTCTCAATGTGACTTAGCATGGAGATCACAGCGTAGTTGGCCTTATTATATAGCAGCTGGCTTCCCTCAGGATGAGCATTCTAAGAAAAAGGAAGTGGATACTCCCAGTTCTTGGGCCCACAACTAGAGTGCCACTTAAATCAGTGGTCCCTAACCTTTTTGGCACCAGGGACAGGAGGCAAAATTCTGGTGAGTTCACTCACTCACCTGCTGTGGATGGGGACAGGGGAGGGCAGGAGACGGGGCTGGGGGGAGGCAGGTGTTGGAGCTTCAGACAAGCTTTGTTTGTGGCCAGAGGATTGGGAACGCCTGACATAAACCATAGAAAGGCCAAAGGCCAGATGAGACTTAAAAGGGTGTGTCACTCTCTCCACCTCTTGATGGATAGAATAGAGGGGAAGAATTAGTGGTAGCATTCTTGGAGACAAACTACGACACTCATTAAGGGTTCAGTGGTTGCATGTAACCAAGACTCTCCTTGGTTAAGTAAAAAAATAAATCTTAAAAGAGGAATTTGTAAAAAGGGTGGGTTAGCTCATGGAGGCAATGGGAAAACTTCCAGAAAAGATAAGAACCTGAGAAGTTCTAGTTTCCTAACAAGTGCTAATGGACAAGCTTTTCTAGGTACAACCATGTGAAGAATCAAATTAGTCTGTTTCTGGTGCTTTGTCTCTGTTCAAAATTCAAATTCAGGAGTGAAAAAAGTGTATATATGACATCAATTGGATCATGTGTTCACACCCTGTCTAAAACAAGTATAATCCCACTAAAACTGGATAAACTGGAAGAAGGAACTAAAAAAACTCTTCTAAAAGTAGGGGACCTGAAAGCTAGGCTGCACAAACAACAGATACCCATTGTTCCGTTCAGCCTTAATGCCCCAGAAGTGTAGCCTGGAAGTTAATACACACCCTAGGGGCAGCTCAAGCATTCATTGCTCCAGCCTTCTGTTCTTTGGCCCATTTCTGAAAGGTATCTTAACTCTGGGGTTCTAAGTCCCGAATTGCCTACAGCAGCAATTGATGAAGCTATTTCACATTGGTTTTTCCTCCTCCCTGCTTTATTCTTCATAGTTCCTCACTTCTGTTGCCTACAACCAACTTTCAAAAAGCTTCCTACACCTAAATTCCTGACTCGGGGTCTGTAATCAGGGGAATCCGAATTAATGTTGGCATCCTTTATCCAGTTACATCTTTTGATTACCATCAGTTTCATATTAAGTAGTATGAGGCTCATTTTGCAGGCAGGGCTCAAAATGTTTTTCAAGATGTTGCCCAGTGTGGCTAATAACTATAAGAAAATTAGGAGAAGATAATTCTGTTTCTCTATAAAAATTAAAAGTAGTGTTCTCTTCCAATATTCTTGCTCAGCTATAAAAGAGGAAGGAAAGAAGGAAGGATAGATGGGAAAGAGGGAGGGAGGGAGGGAGGGAGGGAGGGAGAGAAGTAGGGAAGGGGAGGTAAGGGAGGGGGGAGGGGAGAAGACGTGGATGACCTTTTCTCTCTGACAGTTTTTACTACAGAATTAGTGTGCTTTTGGTGCTAAACATAAGTAACTTCACCTCCCCTATCTGAATTCTGAGCTTTACTTCCAAATCCTAGACTAGGGTTTTCTAACCAATGAATCCCCTTAGGATATGTTAGCAATGAGCCGCTGTCAGTGCCTTGAGACCTGGGAGCACACCAACACCCCCAGGGAAGCTGGGCCTAAGGGTCAGAGGACAGCACTAGTGTCTCTAATGGGAAACAGATACTCCCAGCTGTCATCTACCATCACCCTGCTCACCAACTGTTTTCAGACTTGGCTCCTTCTGGACCAATCCAGCTGTATAAACACACTTTTATCCACACTCTGACTGAGGGGGGCAGTCACCAGAACTGTCCTCTTCTGTTAGAAGAGCCTGCCTATGTTGAATCCAAGGCTTGGCTCATTAGAATAACAATTAAACAAAGATAGTTTTTTTTTTTTTTTCTTTTCCCTTCTTGTAATTTTTAGCCTCTATTTTCTTTGTTATCAAGATGTTTGGGTGGTAATAGCAGATGGTTAATCTATTGAGAGTTGAGGGCAAAGGGAATCTGTTTGAAATAAAAAGATTTAAAGAGAGATGAAGAGAGAGGCCAGAATATTTGAGTTCCAGATGGAATTACATGTCCTTGAGAACATCACTTGATCCTTTGGGTTAGACTAGCTGATCTCTAAAGGACTTTTCCAATATTAACATTTTAAATAATTTGTTATTATAATGGCTTTTTACTATATTCTTAGTTTTGAAAAACATTTTCTGAGCATCTATTATATACAGAGCAGTCTGATTGGCACTTACAAAATATTAGCACTAGAAGATTCCTGAGAGAACCAGGCTATAGAATGTATCTGTTTTCTTTTCGCTCTCCAGCATCCCCACCTTTTTTTTCTCCTGGTAATAATGTCCCTTGGACTTATCCCCACCCCAACTTTATGGGGCTTTGTTGGTTCTTTCGGTCTAAGTGCCCTGGCCGCCTGGCCCAGGTATGAGCTTGTGATCCAGGCCCAACTAATGACAAACCATCCCTAGGGTTAAGTCTAAGCTCATGACTCATATTCTAGGCTAGCCCAAATTCTACCCTGGAAACTTCGGAATTTTTGGAGAGAGGATCCTCTTTTACGTGCAGGGTTACTGAATTGGAAAGAGGTATAACCTGTGGCCAGTTCTTTTCCCTGTACATGGAGAAAGTCCATTTTAAGTTGGAAAAACTAAGGCTAACACATGAAGAGAAGCAGAGTCAAGAAATGGAGAGACATTTCAAATGGTCTGGTTTGAAGCCCTCCCTGTTGGTTATCTCTCTCTCTCTCTCTCTCTCTCTCTCTCTCTCTCTCTCTCTCCCCATCTCTCCCACCTCCCTCTTCTCTCTTCTAGTTTGAGATGGCTCTCTGTCACTTCCAACCAAGATTATACTGATTGACCAATGAATTTTTTAAATATAATTTCCACAGTATTTGGGATTTATTCAAGGTTGCATGGCTAGTGAGTAGCAAAACTGTGACCCAATTATAGATCTCCTGACTTCCAAACCAATTTTTATTTTTTGTGTTTCTTCCCCTCTTTGTGATGACAATTTTCAAACATACAGAAAACTTGAAATATTAAAAAGCAAGTACCTGTTTGCCTACCACTTAAATTCTACCTTTTGCATTTAACTATGCTTGTTTTATCTTATTTCTAGCCTTTTTCTATCCAGGCATAAACTTATCTAATTTTTAAAGATGAATTTCAGGGTAAATTGTAACCAGTTCTCTTTTTGTTCTACTAAACTTCATCCTTCATAAGCATGGTGGTGTGTTAGATGGGCAAGCTAGCTTGTCTGCATGCATGTGTGAGCCCCCCATGGTACGGCATGGAGTCAGGGATCAGAAAGGAAAGCAGTTGGGCTGTGAGTCAGGAATCTCCATAAATGAATGGTGAGCCTAGAAGAGACCCACAATAAACAAAGCCATGAGTGAACAAGTTGAGCTTTGTTAGTTTTAAGTGTTCTGAAGGGGAAAAAAAAAAGCAGAGTATGTCATAGTTTATTTCTGTGTATCAGGGAAAACAATATTCGATTAGCCCTAGGAAAACTTCATGGAAGAGGTGACTTGGATTATACCTCAATGAAGAAAGGAATCAAGATCTGGAGGAACAAGATCCAGGGAAAAGGAAAGGCCAACAGAAACACCTCAGGGTGCTCTAGCAACATAAAGAAGCTTGGTAAAGTGTCCTCCATCTCCTCACCGTCATCATCAACATCTTCATCATGACAGGAAGTATACATGGTATATTTAATAACCAGTCACTACAGCTTCTAAGTGACTTGAATTATTACATTTTATTTGTAATTCTGTTGGCCAAATGGTGTCTCAGTAACCCTGCCAGTCACTTTTTAGACAAAGATAAACAGCTC
Source organism: Noctilio leporinus (assembly GCA_004026585.1). Taxonomy (NCBI): domain Eukaryota; kingdom Metazoa; phylum Chordata; class Mammalia; order Chiroptera; family Noctilionidae; genus Noctilio; species Noctilio leporinus. Next base: position 86,500 of record PVIW01004155.1, on the reverse strand, counting down.
TAAGAGTATTTTGACACACAGAAGCCCGTAAGCCTACAGAAACAAGCTGGTCGAAACAGGAACATGTTGGTCTTTCACAATTTTGCTGGCCCAAAGAACAGGCTCAAATTACATCCCAAATAACTCATGGTTTCTTATGCTGCTCTTTCAACATTGTAATTGGCAGGCCCTTGGCCAAAAAAATTGTTAGTTTATCTTGTGTAAATGGCTTAAATATGTGTTTTAACATTAAAATGATCCAAAACCAACACTTTGCATTGCTTTCAAGTGCCTTTTTGACCTGCTCTCAGTGGAAACCAGATTAATTTAAAACTTTATAAGTGAAATGTCTTAATCTTCTCAGGGACCGTTCTGCCCTCAGTGGTTCCAGGATCAGGAGGAGAGGGGCCTCTTCAGTTTACTTTATTTGCAGTTATTTTTTTTCATTAATTGTTGAGATATTTGTTCATAAATGAGCCAGAGAACATATGCTTCAAGTTTTACTTTTATGGTTTTCTAACCATGCCATGAATAATATCCAAAACATTAATATTAAACCAAATTAATACCATAACCAATCAGGAGGACACTTGAATCTAGTATGTGGTCAACTACATTTTTCTAGTTTAATTCTACAAGTACAGTAGACTTAGACTGGAAAAGTTCAAAATATCCTTTAAAACAACCAAATGGAATTTTTTAATGCAGAAATTATATTGACCATGGTTTTTCTAAGTCATATTTACTACTGGAAAGTGTTATTTCCTGGAAGTAAAGCCATATTTATATTAAAGATAAATTCACCTCAAGTAAAGAGATGTCTCTGAGTTCTCAAAATGTGAATTTTTGCACATACCAACATGGACCCATTGTCACTTTACAGCCTAATTCTGCAGTTGTAGAGCTGGAAGATGCTGTGGTGAACATTATTGGGGCTCCACCTTGTTCCCCTCAGATTTCTTTGCTCATTTCTGTGCCCTTCCTTTGGCATCTACATTTTTGCTTATAACAACCAGTACTGTGGATTTCTTTGGAGGCCATCTTTTGGGCTGCTCTAGCCACTTTGTCCATTTTGCTGAGAGCTGGAAGTACCTAGTTCACATCCTCTGGGGTTGGCCTTTGGCCAGCAAGTGACCTGTACAGTAATATAAAAGCCCCAACTTCCTTTCCTTGAAAAAGTAAAAATTCTGAGAGATGATACTTCAGAGCCTAGAACCCCCCTGTGGGATTAAGCGCACCATGGTGCTCTGCCCTAAATCATTCCTTTGCCTAGCTTCTTTCTCTTCCTCATCATCTCATCACCCCTACTCCTATACCTGTCTCCTTCACATATTACATAAATGCAAATCCTGGTCTCAGCACCTGCTTCTGAAGAACCTTACCTAAAAGGAAGTTCACCTGTTCTAATCTACTCATTTCACAAGCAATTAACCCAATCTGACAACTCACAAATGTTTACTGAGGACCACTATGTGCTGGGCACATGGAGATGTGAGTCCCTAGAAAAGTGGAAAACAGCATCTTCTGAGCCAGGGCCCACATTATCTTCCATCAAGGCCTGTTTGAGAGTTCAAGAGAGGGTGTTACCGATGACAAACGCATGAATTCATGTATTATTCATGCAGTGTTTGTTTATACATTATTAACCAACCAACTCTCATGGAAACTGGGAAAGAAAAAAAAAGCAATGAAGATGGATTGGAAAATTACATAAATCATCTATGCCAGTGGAAAGCAGGCAAGGAGAAAAATATCTGTAAATTTACCCAAGTCCAATAACATTCACTGAGAAGCTCTGAGCTATCATTATTTGATTATAGTATAATTTTTTTCTAGTCTCTAGTCTTATCTCTAAATTATGCAATATAGAACATAATGTCAGGTCGGAAATTGTAGTCTTATTCGCCCCAAAGAATCTTAAACATTCCTGCGGTAAACTGCCAGTAAAAAGCACCTCTAATCCCACTCTACTTTTTAATCCTCCAGCCAATAAGTATTTCCTGAGTGTTGGCCAGAGGTGCTTGCTAATTTTTCATCAGTCTTACTACATTTTTGCACAGATCCTGGGTACTCAACATTGCCAGTAAGAAACAGGGATAAAGGGAGGTCGTCTGGGCTGGTTTTTTTTTTTTTTTTTTTTTTTTTAGAACCCATTTCTAAACAAATAAACAAAAAATTGTTGTGATTCAGATCTGTGGTAAGCAGAATAATGCCTCCCCCTAAAAGGTGGTCATGTTCTAATCTCCAAATCCTTTGAATGTGTCCTTAAACAAAACGAAGGGGAATTATAGTTGCATATGGAACTAAGGTTGCTAATCAGCTGACTTTAAAAATTTTTTTAAATTATTATTATTATTTTTTAATCTTTAGAGAGAGGGGAAGGGAGAGAGGAAGAGAGACATCAACGTGTGGTTGTTTTTTACCTGCCTCCAGCTACAGACCTGGCTGAAGACCTGCCTTGCAACCTGGTTATGTGCCCTGGCTAGAAATCAAGCCTGAGACCTTTGGGTTCGAAGGCAGGCGCCAATCCACTGAGCCACACCAGCCAGGGCTGACTTTTAAAATAGACTCCTAGATTTCCCACATGGGCACAGTGTAATTTAATGTGGAAGAGGGAACTAGAAGCATCAGCATGAAAGTAACGTTATGTGAGAAAGACTTGAAACGCCATTGCTGGCTTTGAAGGTGGAAGCGGGGCCCTGGGCCAAAGCATGTGAGCAGCCTCCGAAAGCTGAAAAAGGCAAGCTTGTGGTAATTTGTTACAGCAACAGTAGGAAACTGATACCATTTGCTTTTTAGGTTCATTGCTGCTTCTGAAAAAAACTGCAAAACCTTCTTATGTGTTATAGCCATAATGCATTAGTTACTCACTCAGTTTTGACTCCCATGACCTGTATTTAAAATGTCCTGCCGTTCTTTTCGGCTGTCATCGGGGTCTTCTGTATTTTTCCCACCACTCTGTATACTGAACTTGACTACAGTCATGTTTTAAGTCCCATCAGTTTCTTCTGGCCTCGGTACAAAACTAACACTAACAACAGTGAATATTTTCAAGCTTAGAAGTGTTAGTTCCACTTGCAATTTTCAGTTTGGGATGTTCGGCTTCCTTTTCTGTTTCCCCTTCCATTTTTATATTCTTTTTAATTTGAGATTTTGAAGATATGATGTTCAGTGATGATAGCAACAACAATGAAATCCATATGGGGTTATGACAACTGGAAGAAAATTTCCAGCTCCTCTGGACAAGATACATTAAGATCAAAGGCACAAAGTAATGACGTCAGTATCACTGAGGCCCCCAAATAGCTCCATATGCATTTACTCATGCAGTAATTTATTCATGTATTCATTCAATTGAGCATTAATAAATAGTTATTGAGTGCTGACCATGTGCCAGAAATTGCTCTAGGAGCTGAGGATTCATTGTGACAGAGATCTCTGCCCTTGTGAAACCTATATTCTGGTACAGGGAGACAGGCAAAAACGAGATAGGTAAGTAATACAATATGTTGAAGATTGTAAGCGCAATAAGGAAAAAAAAGAGAAAAAGTGGAGGAATTTGTGAAATGGAGTAGTGGTGCTGTGATTTAATTTGAGTGGACAAGGTAAGTTTCACTTTGAAAAGTGACTTTTTAAAGAAAACTGACAGAATTGAGGGGCCCAGCCACTTCAAATGAAGGAAACAACCAATTTCAACGGCTCAGAGGCAAAAGCAAGTCTGAGCATTCAAGGAACAGCCAGGTTAGTATAGCTGGAGCAGGAGCAAGTGGGGGGAGAATTAGACAAGGTGGAGAGGCCATGGAGGGGAAGGACTTTGACTTTGAATGAAGTAAGGAGCTAGAATTCTGCTCCCAATTACAATGTGTGGGTTTTTCCCTCATATTAATCAATTCTCTAACACCAGCCAAGTGTCCTACAATTCAGCTCAATTCCTGTCTGCCTGAAGTTAATGTTGGATCCCACAGGTTAAGGGTTCAGTCCCACAAGACTTCTCCTCCCCCCACTCTTTCTGATGCCAATCACAAGTTCAGGTTGTCACTTGTGCTTCTGATCCACTGGCTAGCTATTGGAAGTTCCAACACCTGCCTCTTCACCTTGGATTGATTAATTTGCTACAATGGCTCACAAACATTGTACTTGCTAGATTAATGGTCTATTATAAAATTATATAACTCAGGAACAGCCAGGTGGGAGGAATGCATAGGACAAGGTATGGAGAACAGGTGCAGAGCATTCATGCCCTCTCTGAGTGGGCACGCTTTCAACCTGGAGGCTCTGTGAATCCCATCCTTTTGGGGTTTTATGGAGGGTTCATTACATAGGCATAATAGATTAACTCATTGGCCATTGACATAATCCCTGGAGGTCAGGGAATGGGACTGAAACTTCAGCCCTCTAATGACATGGTTTATTCCCCTGGCAACCATTCTCCATCCTTGTGCTTTCCAAAAGTTACCCAGTTAATGCAAAGGACACATTTACTGCTCTCATCACTTAGTTAATTTCAAGAGTTTTAGGAGCTCTGTGCCGAGAATGGATAAAGACCAAATATACATTTCTCATTAGAAGTCACAATTACTTGGCTTTAAGACGAATAGAAATGTGATCTTACTATGTTTTAGAGGGATATTTTTCTACTTGCTGAGAATTCTCTGTATAAGAGGCATTTTTAGTAATCTAGATGAAGGATGATGGTGACTGGGACCAAAGTGCTGGCACTAGATGTGGTAAGAAGTGGTCAGATTCTGACTATATTTTGAAAGTAGACCCGACATGATTTTGTGTTAGGCTTCATGTGTGTTATATGAGAGAGAGAAAGATAAAAGATGACTCCAAGCATCTTAGCAACTGGAAGAAGGATGGCAGTTTCAATCATTGAAATGTGGACAACTATGGATGGAAGATTCTTTGTGGGTAGGTGAAATCAGAAAGTCAGGTTGGGTCCTAGCTGGTGGAACAGTGGATAAAGTGCCGGCCTGTTGCTGGTTCGATTCCCAGCCAGGGCACATAACCAGGTTGCAAGCCACGTCTCCAGCCAGCTCTGTAGCTGGAGGCAGGTGAAAGGCAACCATACATTGATGTTTCTCTCCCTCTCTTCCTTCCTCTCTCTCTAAAAAATAATAAATAAAATCTTAAAAAAAAAAAAAGAAAGAAAGAAAATCAAGTTGGGATATTTAACTTGGTTTGGTATATCTAATGAATATCCATCCAGGTGAACCTATCATCTTGGCAATTTGATATATGATTTTAGAGTTTAAGAGACATTACTGGATTAGAAATATATATTTGAGAATCATAAACATATAGTTCATATTTAAAGCCATGAGAATAAAAAAAGAGATCATCTAAGGAATTAGTATAGATAAACAACAGAAATGGTCAAAAATTGAGCTCTACAGCATTCAGCATTAAATGACCAGGGATATTAGGAAGAACTCACAAAGAAGGCTGAGGAAAAGTCGGTGGAATAGGAGGAAACCAATAGCTTGTGACACCTGAAAGCCAAGTGAGGATGTGTTCCCAGGAAGAGAGAGTGATCAAGTAAGATGCAGACTGGGAGTTATTTGTTAGATTTAGCAGCCTAAAGGTCACTGGTTGGCCTTAATTGGAGCAGTTTCTTGGAGTGCTCATAGCAAATCCTATTTTGAATAAGTTTAAAAGAACCTGGGAGGAAAATGAAGACAGCTTTTTTGAAGAGTTTTATTTATCAGAAAGTAAGTGAAGCAAATAACAAAGCTATATAGCAAGATAAATGAGATCAAGAGAATGATTGCTTTATAGCAGGAAAAAGAACATCATGAATAAGTGTGCTGATGAAAATGACCCAATAAAGAGGAAGAAATTGATCATTTTGGAGCAGAGGGAAGACTTATTGGAGCACTGATCTTGAATAGGCAGAAAAGAGGGCTTTAGTGTGAGTCAGAATCCCCTAGAGGGCCTATCAAAGCACGGATTGTTGAAACCCACTACCAGAGCTTCTGTTTCAACTGGCCTGAGAAGGAAGGAATCTAAGAATTTGCATTTTCATGTTCCCAGATAATATTGGTGCTGCTGATTTGTGTGGCACACTTTGCAAACCACGGGTATATTGGGAAAAGGGTTGCTGACTCTAAGTAGGAGTCATCCATTAATATGTAGTAACAGTTATATTCATTAAAGTAGTTATATTGGAAAGATGTAGTCAAGAGGACAAAAACTGTGAACACAGCCAACCTCTGTGTTAGGCTGTGTGATTTACCAAGAGTCTGGCAGTGCTTCTGAGAAGTCACTCTGGATAAGCCTAACTCTGCAAATATTCTACCTTCACCCCCCTACTGGCTGGGCCATTTTCCTGACGTCCAGTCAAGTAGAAACACTTGGTTCCCATAATCACTCAGTTTACATGATTGGAACACCTCAGCGGCCTGCCCTGGCTGTTTCTGCAGCATTCCTGGGAGTCCCAGGTGCATCACACCCCAGCTTGCTCTTTCCAGTGCATGTTCCATATTATCACAAAAGAGCCTAAGTGTGATTGTGTTGTTTTGCCGGCCAGTATTTGGAATCATGACTACCTGGGGGCTGAGCCAAAAACTTCAAGAAGCCTAATCTTGTACTTTTTTTGTACTTACTACAATGTTCATTACTTGTCAGAAACAGTCACTAGCAATTAACCTTTCCATAACATTTCTTTTCCTTGTCTTGTCTTTTCTTTTTATCTCATTGAAGAGATAGATAGGGCAACATCTAATCAGAAGGTACAACAGCAACTTCTTTCTATATAGCTTTTGGGGGTTCAAAAACCTTTTTTTAAGAATATTTTATTGAATATGTTGTTACAGTTGTTCCAATTTTTCCTCCTTTGCCCACTTTCGCCCAGTACTTCCCTACCCTCCAGCAATGTCCCCCTTAGTTCATGTCCATGGGTTGCGCATATATGTTCTTTGGCTTCTCCCATTCCTTCTATTCTTAAAACCCCACCCCCTGTCTATTTTGTACCTACCAATTATGCTCCTGAATCTCTGCACCTTTTCCCCCAAACCCACCTTGTCCCTCCCAACTGATAACCCTCCAAATGATCTCCATATCTATGATTCTGTTCTTGTTCTCATTGCTTCCTTAGTTTATGTTAGTGTTCATGTTTGTTTCTTAGATTCAGTTGTTGACAGTTGGGAGTTTGTTGTTATTTTATTGTTTGTAGTTTTAACCTTCTTATTTTTCTTAAATGAGTCCCTTTAATATTTTTTGTAATAATGGCTTGGTGATAATAAATTCCTTTAGTTTTACCTTGTCTGGGAAAAACTTTATCTGCCCTTCCAATCTAAGTGATAGCTTTGCTGGATAGAGTAATATTGATTATAGGTCCTTGCTTTTCATCACTTTGAATACATCTTGCCAGCCCCTTCTTGCCTACAAAGTTTCTCAGATAGATCAGCTGATAGTCTTATGGGAACTCCTTTGTAGGTAACTCTGCTTTTTTCTTGCTGCTTTTAAGATTCTTGCCTTATCTTTAACCTTTGGCATTTTAATTATGATGTGTCTTGATGTGGTCCTCTTTAGTTCCAATGTGTTTGAGACTCTGCTTCCTGGACTTGGATATCTATTTCCTTTGCCAAATTAGTGAACTTTTCTTTCATTGGTTTTTTCAACTAAGTTTTCAGTTTTTTGCTCTTCTCCTTATCTTCTTGGCATCCCTATGATTTGGATGTTGGCACTTTTGGAAATGTCACAGACTCTTCTTAGTCTGTACTCATGTTGCTTTTTGGTTGTTTGTTTTTCTTGTTTTGTTTGTTTGTTTTAATTCTTGCTTCTTCATTCTGTTCTGTTTGAATGTTTATTTCTTCTTTATGTTCCAAATCATTGATTTGAATTCTGGCTGTCTTTCCTTCACTGTTGGTTTCCTATGAATTTTTCTTTATTTCAGTTGGTGTAGAGTTCATTTCTTCCCTTGTGTTTTTGCCATACTCAGTGAGTTCTCTGAGCATCCTGATCATCAGTGTTTTGAACTCTGCATCTGATAGGTTGGCTATCTCTGTTTTATTTAGTTCTTTTCCTGGTTTTTTTTTTTTTTTTTTCCTCTTATCTGGGACCTATTTATTTGTCTCCTCAATTTGGCAGCCTTCCTGTGTTTGTTTCTGTGTATTAGGTAAAGCTGCTTTGACTCTCTGTCTTAGCACACCTGTTAAATTGTATGGGATGGAGACTTCAGTGTTTGCCGGGGTAAGGCAACCTGATTCACAGCTTTGTGGCTGAGGCAGGCTTGGGTGCAGGGTATCAGAGATCAGATTATGCCACTGCCTGGCTTCTGGAGGTTTGTCCAGCACTCACCACATTTCCAATCACTTTATCCACTTCCCATAGTGAATGGCACCTTTCTAGCTGTTGCCCTGGGGGAGAGTCCCAGAGCGAGTGGGTCTGCATACATTGAAAACCATGCTGGACCTTTAAATGGACTCTCTTGAGAATGGGGCAGTTTCTCTGCTAGTCCAACCCCCATTGGTTTATATAGCCAGAAATTGTAAGGCCTTATCTTTCTGGCGCTGGAACCCTGGGTTGTGTAGTCTGGCGGAGGGCTGGGGTTGCTCACTCCCAAGGTATCTCTCCTAATTTTTATCCACCGTACATGACTGTGGGACTTCCCACACCACTGCTGCTGCAGCTGCCACCTTGCCTCTGCACCACACCATATCCTCTCCACCCCAGCTCCAGTCCTCCTACCTGTCTGGATGAATGTGGCTTCTTCAAATCCTTGGTTGTTGGACTTCCATTTAGTTTGATCTTCTGGCAGTTCTGGGTGTTTTTTGTTTTAAAGTTAATTGTGAGTCTTCTTGTGGTTATGTGAGGAGGCAAAGTATATTTACCTATGCCTCCATCTTGATCAGAAATCCTTTCAAAAACCATTTCATATCCAATTTATTATGCCCATTTTTAAAATTGTTTTTTTTTAATTTAATGTTATTGTTGTTGTATTATATCCATCCCCTTTTTGCTCCCCTCCGTCCCCCTCCCCACCCACCCATTTCCCCCAAAGTCAATCCTGCCTGTTGTCCATGTCCATGGTTCCTTTATATTATACCCATTTTATACATGAGAAAACTGGTGCTCACAGACAGTAAGCCAGAACTCCAGATCTTTGATTCTAATTTATTTTACATACAGCACTATGTAAGTTTAAGGTATACAGCATAATGACTTGAATTACAGATATTATGAAATGGTTACTACAATAAGTTTAATTAACATCGATCATCTCATATAGATACAGAAAAGGGGGGAGGAAGAAGTTTATTTGATGAGAACTTTAAGGAATTACTCTCTTAGCAACTTTCAAATATATCATACAGTAGTGTTAACTATAGTCATTGTGTTGTACATTACATCCCTAGTACTTATTTATAAGTAGATGGTTATACCAATCCCCCCACCTGCCACCACCACCCACCTCTGGTAACCGCAAATATGATTTGCTTTATTAGGACTTTTGTTCTTTTGTTTTTTTGTGTTTTAGGTTCCAAATATAAGTGAGATCATACAGTATTTGTTTTTCTCTGTCTGTTCTTTCACTTAGCACAATGCCCTCAAGGTCCATTCAGTTTGTCTCAAATGTCAGAATTGCCTTCTTTCTTTAGGGTTGACTAGTTTCCATTGTAGGTATTGTGGTGTTGTTTCTATTTCTTTGTTATTAAAATCATGCTGCAATGAACATGTGGGTGTTGCTATCTCTTTGACATAGTGAATTACTGTATCACATGATAGGTCTAATCTTAGTTTTCTGAGGAAACTCCATACAAAATTATTATCATTTGAATAATTCCTTTAAGGCCCAATATGTATTAGCAATCTGGTCCCACCACTGGCATAAGTCAAAGCCCCACTTATGAAGGCACACTAGACTCCTTGTATTGAAACCACTGACCTTTTCTGTAAATATAATAGTAATATAGGCTTAGAAAAAGGAAGATTTTTCCAAAATTATGGATCTAATTCTCATTGTTTGTTAATGTAACTTGATATCATTTCATAGAAATATGAATATATATAGTTGTGGGGTAGGGGGAAGGGTAACTCCCCTGGCTCCAGAGTTTTTAAAGCCTTAGAAATAAATTTAAAAGGCTTCTGTCTTCTGAAATGACTGTATTTAGATGAGCAATTTATACCAGTCAGGAGTTTTGGTTGCAAACAACAGAAATGAATATGGCTAACTGAAGCAGAAAAGAAATTGGTTGGTTTTACAGAGTTCATAGGAAGGCTAGAAAATGGGCAACAACCAAGGCAAACTAGGTTTGCAAAATTGTAGCTGAAATCTTACCAAAGGGAGAGACTGGTTATGATGTCCCTCCCATTGGACACTTTTTGCTACCACCAAAAAAATTAATCCTATACTGTCCCTTCTTATCTGTCTGTGTTAATTGCTTCAGATGAAAGTGTCTGGAAGGAGGACAGCATCTGATTGGCTAAGTCAGATCACATGACTTTATTAATATGGGGAAGGAACATGGTTAAAGGGAACTGATCTCCCACTCAAATTCACACAACAACAAATTTTAAAGGTTAAGTTCATGAATGTGTTCAATACTGGAAAGACAAAAGGCCCTGAATTAGTCAACTATAGTAGACATGATGCTGTGAAATAAACAATAAAAATTTCAGTGTGTTATAATAATGAATACTTAATTTTTACAAACATTTGTGCACAATTTGGCTGAGGAATTTCTACTTCAGGTTGTGAATTGTTTAGGAGTAGCACCATACTGCAGATCAGGTTTAGAACTACTCCACGTGTATCTCATTCAAGAAACAACAGCTACCTAAGACAGGCTCAGGAGATGGCAAAGCAGGAGACAAACCACACCAAACCATGCAAGTGAATTTGGAACCTGCTTGTTATCAGTTGCATGATATGTGTTGTATAATATCAGCTTATTATCTGTTATATGATATCTGTTTAACATTCAATTGGCAAAAGCAGGTCACATGGCCAAGCTCAAAAACAATGAGATGGAGAGTATACACTGTTTATTCTCCTGAGAGGCACTGGAAAGTCACCTGGCAAAGACATCAATATAATAACTATTGTAAGCAGTGAAGAATTGAGAACAATAATGTAATCAACTATAGGAGGATCAAAAAATTTGTAAATGGAGTTTGGACTTAAGCAAAGAGTTAAAAACAGGTTGGAAATCAGCATTGGCCCTCAAAGAAATGATACAAATAATAAAGTTTTGTATGGTTAAGTCAACCCTGGATGGAAACTGAAGTTGTAATTGGAGAGTCCAGAAAGCCTTAATGGGAGGAAGACGTTTAGAGCTTATTGGTTGTCACTTTTTTCCTCTGCTCAACACTGTATTCTCTAGAAGCATACAAACTAGAACTCTTCAAATGTCGGCAGAGAAGATTGTGGTCATCAACCTGAAAATAAGAAAAGACAAGAGAAGGAGAAAAGGAAGGAGGAAAACTAAGGGTATAGAAGAAATTTAAGAGAATTTGCTCTCAGAAGGAAGAGAAAAAATCAAATCAGAGATGATCCTAGAGATGGATCACCTCTAAGGTAGGAATTCAAATAAAGGCATTATGCATGGAACTTTAACATCTCTCCCACTGAATGCTCTGAGGGTCACATCTCCTCCACCCTAATCAATGCCTCATTCTAGGACAGGAAGTCCTCAAAACAAGTTTCCAAATTTTGACTGAACTCACTTCCCAGAATTCAGTCCTGGCCTCCTTTTCCAATTGCAGAATATGAGCATGAATCAGAATCATAGTTAATGATTCCAAAAAATAAAGCTTAAAATACTTTTTTATACTTGAAGAAAGAAATAAATACATTGTGCAGTGATTTTTCTGATGCATTTCACACAGTAATATTTATGTTAACTCAATGGAAAATAGATTTCCTCTGAAAGAGAGAACATATTTCCAACACGAAGAGAGGGAGAAAAAGAGAGAGAATAGGATCAATAGATTCCAGGGCAGGAGCTACTGCAAATGTTCCCATTTTTTTAAAGAATTTGTTCTGACCTCACTTCTAAGGGACTCAGCATATGTGTTTTTGGGCTTATTTTCCATTTGTTAATTAAAAGTTCCTTGTCAGCAGTATTTATCACTATTATTATTGGTGAGTGAATCATCCTTTTTTTCCACCAAATCTCTTTTCCAGGCTCGCCCATTCTAAATGCTGGCTTACAACTCACTCATAGGTGCCAAAACTACCCACTCAGATGAGCCTACTCTGCATTTCTTTGTCAAATCTTTTTGCTCTCCAATCTGAGACTAAAAGTCTTATTTGAACAATTGCCTGCTTTAAAATTTTTCTGGATTGACATCTGTCTTACTCTCAAACCAAAACATTTTTTGCATTCCTACAAGACCAGGTCAGAGACCCTTAATAAGGTCTCATAAAAGAAATAGATTTGCCTTCAGTTTAGCATTTTCCAGGATACAACTATGAATTCCAAGTCTTGCAAATGCATATATTTCCAGGCAGTTTTGTAGATTCATATCCTCTCTATATTCATGATATCATGGCAATGGAAATTTGAATCTATGCATTAAAAAGACATCAGTCCAAATCTTTCTTATTCCTTTCTTTGAAAAATTAACTTTTTATTTTGAAATAATTTCCAAATTTCAAAACATTGCAAAAATAGTAGAAGATCCTTGTATATTTCATCCAAGTTCCCAAGTGTTGACAACTTATATTACCACAGATTTATTATCAAAATTGGAAAATTAACATTGACTCAAAACTATTAGCTAATTAATCTACAGTCCTTATACAAATTTTGCTAATTGGTTCACAAATCCTTTTTTGGTCCAGAATCCAATCCAGGATTACATGTTCCATTCAGTTGTTAGGTCTTTTTAGTCTCCTTTAAATTGGAACTCAATCTCCTTCATTTTTCCTTGACAGTTTTGAAGAGTCAATTATTTGGGGCCAATTATTTTGTCCAATGCCCCTTAGAGTGGGAGAGCTATTCTTAAAGAACGACCTCTTCCATTTGTACTCCTCCAACCAAGATTCTGGAAGGGTGCTAGTGTTCTACTCTTATGAGCAAATGTATGCTGGGGAGGGGCGGGGGGATAGTAAAATCATGCCAAATAAATGCTATTTCTTTTATAGTCCAGGGACAAACTATGCAATTAATTTCATAAAAGCTTACACAGTTAATTGAGTCTGAAATTTAGTCAGTCTTTTAAAGGAGAAATAAGGTAGAGCATAATTAGTTACAAAGAACATAAAAGCAAACCCAAACTGGTTTAAGCCAGGGAGAAGATTTATTAGCACATGTAACTGAGAAATCTGGATTTAAGTTAAACTTTAGGCCAGAGCTGACCCAAGGCCCTCCAGAGTCTTTCTACCTTAACTCTACCTCCCATGTTTCTGGCTTCATCCCCAAACTGGCTCTCCCTGTGGTTACAAGGTGGCTATCAATAACCCCTGAGGTGATAAACTCTCACACCCACATCCAGAAAATCATTGAGAGTTGTCTCTAACTCAGTCACTAGAGGTAGCAAATGGAATGCAGTGATCATTTAAACCCAACATAGCTCACCTCTTAAGCTGAGAGCAGGGCCAATGTCACCCAGTTCACATGTGGGGGTGCTGTTAGGAATGTAGGAGAAATGGGGCTATGTAGGCAATTAACTTACGTCCACCACAAACCAGAATCCTGAATAGTAGAAGTGCAGGTGAGTGTATGCGTGTAGGGGGTGGGGGGGAGGAGATTCTGTGCAGGTGTGTTCCAATGGGCGCTCAGTCAGTGTTAAGATGGACTGTTAGAATATTAGCAAGAAATCAGGTATGATAACTGAGAGATGGAGGGTTTTATTGCTTCAGTATTACATTGTCTTCAGTGGCTATTTAGACCTATGCACTCATAAGTCTGTCCTGCACAACGCTAGCAATATGAGATAATGGCAGGTACTTTTATCCACCTGAAAAATGGGGTTCTTAGGCAGACAAGTTTGAGAAATGTAACTTATGTCAAATATATCTCATGCCTCACCTCATAACTTCTCAGTTCACTGTTTTACTCCAGCCATTGCTCTGCCAACCCAGCCATGTGCAGGAACCTTAGCTCATCCACACCATGTTTCAATTGCTTTCTGTCCCAGAGCTTCTTTGTCACTGAAGACTGAGATGCCCATGGGAACCGCTTGAGTACTTCTGATGTCTGGACAGGACTAGACTAGACTTTTGAAGAAAGTAGCACTTACAGGGAAAGCTTCGACAGATGTGGGAAAAAGCCAATGACTAAAAACACCTCTTTCTATCTTTCAGGTAGAAAATTCTGAGGTTTATTCTACATAGCTTATCAGTGTAACCCTATCCATATGCAGCCTGTTTTGTCTGCAGTGGTTATTAACTCAACAACATACCCTGGGACTGGCTAGTTTTCTTTCCCTTTTCCACTCTTTCTCTTCCTTAGGATTATTTAATAAAAACAAAATCAAACAAAAATAAAAAAAATCTACTCGCACACAAACCCTTGTTTCAGGCTCTGCTTTTTGGGGTAATCTAAAATAAGATTCTAGATGAAACAATGTCGTATGACTTTTTCTAGAGCAGAGCTTTTCTAGATCCCTACTTTTTCATGGACAACATGATATTTTTAAACTGTTTACAATATATAGCATGCTCTAAATTAATTGACATGGCAATGCTTTTTCCTTTCATGGACATTTGTGAGGCTAGTGTTATATAGATGTGTTTTGGGCAGGGTTGGCCTAGATAAAAAGTCTTGCATTTTATGTGATGCAGTTTTGGAAGCTGGTCTCCAAGGACAGCCCCCGAGGAACCACTCCTTGTTTCCATACCTTTGTGTAGGCCCACTCTCCATTGCATCAAGCCTGGTCTGGGACTTGTGTCAGCCAGTAGAAAGAGTAGAAATAACATTGTAGATCTGGCCTTTAAGAGGACTCATAACTTCTACTTTCTCCCTCTTGGAACATTAACCTTTGGGTGCCTTGGGTTGCCATTTAAGATGCTTGGCTAGTTTGCTTGAGAAACCATGTAGAGAGGCCATGTGAAGAAGAAGGGCCTTGCCATTTGCACCGACAGCTGTCCCAGCACCCCAGGTGAATCTCCAGATGACTCCAGCTTCAGCCACCATCTGACTATAACCCAGGTGAAACCAGAAGAATAACAACCCAGTTAATGCCAGTCAACCTATGGAAGCATGAAGATAATAGTTTGCTGTTTTCAGCCGTGAAGTTTTGAAGTAATTTGTTACATTGCAACAGAGAACAGAAACAGTGGTAGAATAGAACTGGAAACTTTGATTTTGAGCTTCCAACATGGAGCCCTAAAACAAGGAATTAGACACAAAATTTCAAGTATTTGATTTCTTATAGGACGATAACTTGCTTTGTGGGTTTTTGGTTAAATTTTATTAAAGAAATGTTGGTCTTATGGACATGAACAAGGAGGTGGAAATTGACTGTGGGAGAGAGGGGAGGTGATAGGAGAAAGCAATGAGTGATAATAATGAAACAATTGTAATACAACAATAATAAATTTCTTTTTAAGTAAAAAAACAAAAAAGAAGTGTTGGTCTTCTATTTTGAGTCCCAGATCTACCACTCATTTTTCATGGTTTCTGCCTCCCAGAATTCCCTCCAATCTTCTTCTCACAGTAGTCCTCTGAGGAATTAACCTTTCTCATTCTCAGTCCATGTGCTGGGCCCACCCTGGATGAATGGGAGAATTTAGGGCCCAGGCTTGACCAGTCAGCATCCCTTCTTCCTAGCCATAGTGGTTGATGACAATGATCCAGGGGGAAAAGATGAATCACAGTTTCTGCTTCAGTGACCTGAAAATAAGTATTTGGGTTTGTGAAGATCTAAAGTAACAAAGTTGAAGAGTAGAAGAGTATATATTGGATCAACACACTTCACACTGTGGGTTCCAGGTTGGATCTCTCTCTTAAAGGCCAGATATGTATAGTCAATGAATTACTTGACATCTCTACTTACATGTTGAATAGGCATCACAGCTTTGCAGATCCAAAAGCAGCACTTTGAATTCACACATCCTAAGCATGCATTTTCCCATGGCCTTTTTCATTTTGCAGATGGCTCCATCACTGACAGTTTCCCAGACCAAAAACCATAGAATTGTTTTGGACAGCTTTCACATCACACATCTGATCCATCAGGACCCCTTCTGCTCTACCCTCAAAGAATATCTAAGATCTAGTCACTTCTCATTGCCTCCAATACCTTGTTCCGATCTAACATATTCTCTTGTTTAGATTATTTCAATAGTTTCTCAAATTCTATCTCTTCTAACCTGATCCCTAGAGTTCTCAACAAACATCCAGAATGAGCCTTTCAACCAAAAGCTCGACAGTGTCACCTCAATCACTTGAAGTCTTCTAAGCAATGTTGAAATCTCCTGTCTCACTCACTCAGTTAAGTCTTTACCTTACTTGATGTCTGGGGTCCAGCTCCCAGTCCAGCTCTGACTTCTTTCCTCCCACTGACCCCCTCACTCCTTTTGCTTCAGTCATGCTGGCTTCCATGACTGCTCCTTAAACATGCCAGGTAGGTTCCCCTGAATAGCCTTTGAACCTTGAGTTCTCTGGCTGCAAACCTCTTTGCCTAGATAGCTGATGTTTTGTTCTTTTGCCTCCTCCATGTATCACCTTATCAATGGGTATTCATAGATACTAAGAGTTTTATTGTTAATCCTTTCTAGGTGCAATAATGGTATTGTAGATTATGCAAAAATGTTCTCATCTGGCATGACTACATACCAGAGATGGGATGGTATGATGTCTTGGATTGGCTCATTAAGTATGATTGTGATTGTGTGTGTGTGTGTGTGTGTGATGGATGTGGAGGTGAAACATGATTAGAAAAATGTTAACTGGTGAAACTGGCACTACTTTCTTTCATGTGTTTAAAAATTATTGTACTAAACTATATATTTAAATTACCTTATCATAGGTAATAACTTTCTGACCACACCGTAGAAGAGTAGACCTGCACCTTCTCACTTTTATTTTCTTCTGATTTAGTCATCTTCATAGTCCTTATACCACCTGATATAATACGCATTATTATTTTTTTTTTAAAGATCTTATTTATTATTTTTAGAGAGAGGAGTAGGGAGAGAGTCAGAGAGGGAGAGAAACATCCAGGTAGGGTTGCCTTTCACCTGCCTCCAGCCACAGACCTGGCTGGAGACCTGGCTTGCCACCTGGTTATGTGCCCTGGCTGGGAATCGAACCAGCGGCCTTTGGGTTCGCAGATTGGCACTTTATCCACTGTGCTACCAGCCAGGGCATACGCATTATTTATCAGTTGTTTATTCCCCCTTTCCACTAGAATGTAGAATATGTCCATGAATCTAAAAATGTAAATTTCATGAATATTTATTCAAATAGCTGTTTGTTAGTCTCTGTTCTAAAAACATTTTGTTCGTTGTGTCCCCTGTGGCTACAACAATGACTAACACATAGTCGGTATTCATATAACTATTTGTTCATATAAATATTTGTTAATTTAATGAAAAACATACACAGAAGAGAACGACCAGATTAACAGATGCTAATGTCAGTTTGAATTCCTGGATCCAGCTGAACCTGAATACTTATCTCTGGGCTTTGAGACTGCGTGAGCCAATAAGCTCTCCTTTCTTTTTGGACCAGTCTGAGTTGGGTTTTTAGGAAGAACTTGTAACTGAAAGAACCTTGATATACTATGTAATAAATGTCTCTAAACTTCTTTCCCATGCAGCAAATGGAAAACTGTTAACATTCTGTGTAGCCTACATCACAACACTTAACCTTTGTGTGGATCAAATCAATTACTACATGTAGAAGCACATTGCTGAGAGGAAAAGAGTGTGTTATTACTCGTAATTATATAAATAACATAATCTCATCATTAAAAGAAAAGTTAGACTGGGAAACTATATTTCTTACAAGTTATCAAAAAAGTCATTCTGGCTGCCTAAGTTTTTATTCAGTGACAGAAAACCTTGCCCCACTGAGAAGGCTTAACAGGATGAAGGAGAACCAAGAATAAAACTGCTTTAAAAGTTTAAAAAGAGAAGAAAAAGAAGTGGGTGGAGGGAGAACTTAGAGATAACTATGCCCAGACCCCCTTTCCTTTTATAGAAGAAGCCAAGAAAATGTCAGTGTTTTGTTCAAGGTCACATAGCTACTTTCAGTGGCAGAGTCAGGACCAGAAACCCAAGTCTCTTGGCTTTCAACCCCATACTTTTTCCAACACCACAAATGTACAATTTCATTCTTCTGAAGTTTTTCTCTTTGTTTTTCCTTTCTCTAAATTTTTGGAGGTAAAGTATAGTTTTGGGGATCAAATTTGAAGTCTTCTTCATTTCAATATTTAACCTATGGAACAATTTGGAGACAGGAGAGGAAAAGAGCGGAAGAAAGTCTCATTCCAGTATTCCAGAGTTTTCCTGCCCAAAAAAAGCTCAATAGCTGAAGCTGTTGGCTGCCATCTATACTTTGAAGGCCTAAAACTCTTTCTTCCAAAGTGTTCTGGCTCTGAGATCTTTAAATTACATTGGTTTTGTATTAATTCCTAAAGGTCTTTTTATAAACACTGAACTATGAACTAAAAGAAGACGAAGAAGAAAATTAACTTTCAAAGCAAAAGGAAGAAACACATTTACGCAACTGTGACATGCAAGGAGGACATTCATGGGAAGGGTTTTCAGGTAAAAAAGTGAAGGTCACAGGGACATTTGAAGATCTGGGCCTGACTTTTCATGCAGCTATTGCTAGAATAATAATTAACCCTTAGTAAAATTGTGAGAGGGGTAACATAAGCTTTGTTACCCTGGCATCTGTCTTCTGTGATTTTTCTTCAGGCACCTTCATTATCTTGTTCTCTCTATTTATTCCCATTCCTGACTCTCAACATCTTCCTTCATTTTGAGATGGAAAAGTAATGTCAAGCTGGCATTTGCAGAGATCTAAAGCTCAAAAGATATACTTTTGAGTCATTCATGTCTCAGGGATTGACTCAACTTCAGGAAACTGTTCCCTGGGACAGTTCCCATCCAATGACTCATAAGTACTGGAGCACCATCTCGGTTTGACCCCGGACAACTCTGAAGATCCGTTCTAGTTTCTGAGCTTCCCATGGATTGGCTGAATCTGTCATTGGCTCCATGTTGCAGGTCAACTTTCTCCCTTCACTATTGCTTCTTTTCCTCCTTGTCTCAGGTGTTGATCCCAAGGACAATCCTCACTAAACATCCAGCACATGAAACTTTACCTCAAAATCTGCTTGCAGAATGCTCCCTCATCTCATTCTTGTTTCAGGTGCCTAGGTTT
Organism: Noctilio leporinus; assembly: GCA_004026585.1. Taxonomy (NCBI): domain Eukaryota; kingdom Metazoa; phylum Chordata; class Mammalia; order Chiroptera; family Noctilionidae; genus Noctilio; species Noctilio leporinus. Next base: position 67,229 of record PVIW01004155.1, on the reverse strand, counting down.
CTGTTTCCTGGCATTTTGATTATACCTGCTCCTATTTTCCCTACGACTAATAACAACTCATTGTTCTCTATTAGATTCACCATCAGGAAACACCCTCCAGTTACCTGCTGAATCCTAGGGCCCAAACTTTACTTTGGGGAGCCAGACATCAACATTTTGGGACAGGGTGAGGCCCACACCCCTGGCTAGGCCTGGATGAAAGGAAAGAATGTGTGATGGTAACATATTAAAACATTCATTGAGTCTGCTGAAGTAAAGTAACCACAGTCCAACATAGAAGATGTGACATGATGTACACAAGTACCAGCTGAAATCCTCTGAATGAGACTTTGAACTGCTGAACCATTGCTGAAATACCAGCAAGTATGATAGAATTGGTAAAGTCTCAGGTGAAACTTGTATAAGAAATAAGATACATGTTTTGTTTTGTTTTCCAAATTGGCTGCTTGCTACATAGATTTATTCAAATTTCTGAAATATATATATGTATTTACAAATATTACTATTTTATTATCTTAACTTCTAAGTTATCCATAGGTAACTTACTTTCTCAGTTGATTCATATTGTTCATAAAGTATCCTGTAAATTACTTCTTTGGTTTAGTTTCTGGAAATGAATATTTAATAAATAAATGTGCAGAAGAAAGAACGGCCAAACTATGGTGTTGATGTCCTGGATCCAGCTAAACCTGAAGACCTACCTTTAAGCTTTTTTAGTTACATAAACCAATACATTCTCTATTTTGTTTGTGCCAGTTTGAGTTGTGTTTTCAATAAAAGAACTTATAGTCAGAAGAAGACTGTTTTACAATGTGACCTTGGGTAAGTCATTAAATGTCTCTAAGCTTATTTCCCAAGCAGCAAAACAGTAAAACTACAAGTGCCATCTGCTTCATAAGTAGGAGATACTACCACATTTCTCTGAGAATTTCTAACTTAGTCTAGGCCCACCTAAATTCCAACTGCCAGCATTTCAGTCTCTTTGCCTGCAGTCTTCTCAGCTAGGCCAGGTTCTGCTCCACTCTACTCCCAGTCAGCCAACCCCTGAGCAGTCCTCAATTATAACTGGTATGTAAATTTCCTAACTCACTCAGCCCTCTAGGGGGATCACTGGTAAATGAAAGTGTTCTGTGCTGTCCCCAAAAGTACCTCAAAGGTGAAGCTTTAGTTGTCCTCAGTGGCAACCTGCCTGTCAACCAACTTGCCCTCAATCAGCTCCCTTTCCTTCCTGTTTGCCTTCCCTCTACCCCCATCAGTATTTCCTAGGCCCTCATTCCCCAAACTCCTGGCACTCAGTATTCTGTCTCAGGGTCTGCTTCTAGGGAGATAAAAATGAGAAAAGCTACACTCATCTACTACTGTGTGATTTGCATATGAAAGGACATTACTAAAATTTAATTTTAAAGTGGTTTTAACTCAAGTCTTGAATACAGATTTCCACGCCTAAAAACTGATGTCAAACTTTTCATTTTATTCTCTACCTAGTTGCATTTATTTTAAAGATAGTGCTATGAAAATATCCTCTCCAGTGGATTCTGCAGCTATCCTTTGATATTCTTTATCCTTTCAAAAAGAACCTCTAAAACCAGCTGGAAGTGTGTGTACATTTATAGAATCAATTACGTACACAGCATCAATGTGAATGAAGCTGGAATATATTTCCCACATGATGATGGAGAATCCCACAGAACTGTGTTAGGAGGAAAGCTATTTACTGTGGTTTAGAGAGGGTCTTGCACATGGGAAGATGAGAAACAAGATGCTTCTTAATGAGCCAATCCACAAGTTTAAAAACTAACTGCACCTAACACAAGACTGTGAATGGCAACCACAGTCCCAAAACAAAGAGGAACGCCATATGTTCCCAGTGTGTGAAAACTGCTGGGCCCCGCTGGCCTTATCAGTGACACCTGATCTCCCAGCTGGGGAGCATTCACTTCAAAAGTGAAGCACACCAAACAATTCCAAGAAAAAAAACAGAAATATGGGCAGATGAGACGGGCAGCTTGATTAGCAGTTCCCCATATGGAGGGAGCTGTACTGTCCTCTGTTTTCAGTGCTGGTGGTTGGCAGTGACCCAGCACCTGCCAAGTTATTTCGGAGGACCAGGAGCTTCCTCTCACACCACAGCCTTCTCACTGCTCCCTCATTTCACTACTTTGACCCATAACTATCATACCTAGTGTTTACTTAAGACACCGGTAGCAAACACAGGTCAAATCCTGCCCTCCACCTTGTTTCTACCCAGCTCGCTTAATTGTTAAGGAGTAGTTACATTTATACAGTCCTAAAATGACATTTTAGGCCCATGGAAGGCGACCGTAAGGCTGATGTGGCCCCAGTGAAAATGGGTTTGACACCCTTGACTTAAGACCATGCAGTGGCCTCTGGGTTATAATTGTTATAATTTATAGAAGTTCTCAAACCTATTTACTCCTCTACCCCAATTTCCATTGTTATTTATAGAATCACATAATAACAATATTGCAGACCTCCTCAAAAATAAAGTAATAAACTCTGGCCAGGTGGCTGAGGTGGTTGGAGCATCGTCCCATTCATTAAAAGGATGCAGGTTTGGCCCCTGGTCAGGGCACAAGCCTATGTTGCAGTTTTCATACCTCGTTGGGGTGCATAGAAAAGGCAATAGATCAATGTTCTTCTTTCTTTCTCCCTCCTGCTCCCTTTCTCTCTCTCTAAAATCAATAAATACAACCTCAGGTGAAGAGTTAAAAATTAATTAATTAATTAATTAACAATGTAAGTATATAAATAAACACATACACATCCTAGATAGATGATAAATAGGTAATCAAGGAAATACAAAAAATTTATTATTTTTCCCAACTTTGTTGAGGTAATTGACATGTAACATTGTGTAAATTAAGATTTACAACGTATTGATTTGATACAAATGTATTGATTTGATACGTTTATACACTGCAAAAGGGTTACACCATACCATTAATTAACGCCACCATAGTGGGGGGCAGCTTTGTGTGGTATCAGAAGCTGTAGCACCTGCACAAGCCAGCCCCAGAAAGTGGGCCTGTAAGTCTTGACCAAAAATTGGGAATTAGGCAGCAGACATGATCCGATGCTTTACTGCGTTCCCATGGGCGATCAGAACTAAGAATGCAATGTGTGCTTTGAAGCCTGCTCTGCTTTTGTCTAGCCTCTGACCTTAATCAACAGATGTTTAAGTCAAGGCACAGAATGAAGTTGTAAGCTGTACCTTATCGAGGCTGTAACCCCAATATGTCTAGCTGACCAAGACCAGGCTTTGATCTCTGTGTTCCTTTAATTGCTTTTATGATTGCTACCCCTTGACATTGATGAATATACTATAAATCTGTATTGTGTACTTTAGCATGTATTCATCATAATAAAGGCTGTCCTGAGAAGAGGTTTGGAGCATTCCCCACTAGAGGGAATCACCATCCCTTCTCTCCCCAGGTACTCCTAGTCCAGGGCAATTTATTTCATCCATAATCAGGGGACCTCATGGGACTGGGGAGCCCCACGCACCATCACATCACATATTACTATTTCTTTTGTGTGGTGAGGACATTTAAGATCTACTCTCTTATCAACTTTGAACTATATAATATAGCGTTATTAACTATATTCACCATGCTGTACACTAGATCCCTAGGGCTTACTCTTCTTATAACTATTAATATCTCTCCATACTCCTCACCTCAGGCCCTGGCAACCATTACTTTATTCTCTGTTTCTTTGTAATGTACTGCTGAATCCGGTTGGCCAATATTTTGTTGAGAATCCTAGCATCTATGTTCATCAGAGATTTTGGCCTGTAGTTTTCTTTCTTAGTTGTGTTATTCTCTGTTTCTATGAGTTTGTATATGCAGTAAAAGCTGAACAATTGGGGAATATGGGTGAAGAGTATATAGTTTTTTAATACTATTCTTGCAACTTTAAGTCTGAAACTTTTTCAAAATTAAAAAAGTAACAGATCAGCCATAAGAGCATAGCTATAATTTATGACCATAGTTGAGAGTATTTTTTAATTATTAGAAACCTATTTTTAAAGGCAAAACATGTAAGATCTTTTTAAAAGGTTTTCTTTTCCTTTACTTTCCCTTTTCATTGAAGTGAGATTTATATAACACAAAACTAACTTTTTTTAGTGGGAATAACTTAGTATATGACAATGTTGTGCAATCACCACCTTTACGTAGTTCAAGACATTTCATCACCCTACCAAGAAGCTCTATACATTTCTCATCTTTTCCTTCTCCAAGCCTCTGGCGATCTTGTTCTGTCTTTATGAATTTGCCTATTTTGACATTTCATATACATGGAATCATTCAGTACTTGGTCTATCACTGGCTTTCTTCATTTAACAATGTTTTCAAAGTTCATCCATGTTGCAGCATGTATTAGTACTTCATGCCTTTTTATGACTAAATAATATTCTATTATATAGATACATGACTATTTACCCTTTCATCTGTTGATAGATGTTTGGGCTGTTTCCTCCATTTGGCAGTTATGAATAGTCCTGCTATGAAAATAGATATCCATTTATTAGAACATCTGAAATCTTAATGTTTGTTAAAGTCTATTGCTTACTTAAAATATAAACTCAGCCCTGGCTGCTGTGGCTCAGTGGATTAAGCACCAGCCTGCAGCCTGAAAAGCTGCTGGTTTGGTTCCCAGTCAGGGCACATGCCTGGGTTGAGGGCCAGGTCCCCAGTTGGAGGCATGTGAGAGGCAGCCAATCAATGTTTGTCTCCCACATCGGTATTTCTCTCCCTTTCTTTCTCTCTCTTTTCAGCTCTCTCTAAATATAAATAAATTATATATATATATATATATATATATATATATATATATATGCACTCATGCCTGAAGCATGTGTAAACTTAGACTTCTCAGATACTTAAGTAAATTCTGTTTTGCGCATAAACTACTTTGGATTGAGTTTCTGCTGATTTGAAAGAATCCTGACTGCTACAAAATTTAAAAATTATCTTTCAAAGGGCTGTCTTTTGGAGTAATGAGAAAAAAATCTGCTCATGAAGAACACCTTTTTGAAACAAGGCCAAGTAAAGTTTTCTGAAACTCAGAGGTCTCTTGTCCTCAAGAAACTTGAAATTAATAAGAATCTGAAACATTTCTGAACTGGAAGAATGAGTTCAGTTAAGCACAGAACATTCCTGAACTTTGTCTACCACCACAACAGCATAATCATAACACAGAGTCTTGGACCAAAAGCTTTTAGTGTGTGCCAGGTTTAAAGAAAATCATAGCACTTTATTTGTGAAAGAACTACAATTTTAAAAGCCAGAACTTTTCTAAATCAATGGGCAATCATTTTTAGCAACTCTTCTGAACAGAAGTTCCCTAATACAAATGCTGTTCTTTCTTCTTTCACCGTTTGCTTCCTGCCATCCATCTTTCATCTCTTGTGGTCATAGGAATTTTAGTATTTTCTTTTCAAAAGGCTTCTAGGAATTGCCTTTGGTTTACTTGATGAAATCTTGCACCACAACTTCTTCAAAAGGACATTGTTTCATCTGATTTCTGTTGAATAAAACCAAAGTAATTGGAGAATTTATCTGCTGACAACCTATCTTCCACTTAAAAAAATGTTTCATCACCTTCAGTTTATTTTGATCTTGGGGTCCATGACTCACCCAGTTTATTAGGATACAAATTTGATCTGAATTGTGTCCAGCTTCCCTCCAAGTAACTGATGTGGTGGATCAACAATGGAGTTTGTATCTCTTTCTGGCTCTTGAAACTAGTCATTCTCTTCCTCTTCCCTCAGGTTACTGTGGATCAAGCCCATCAAATCCCTGATTTCCAAAAATGTGATATTGGTGCAAGACATTCTAATTCAATCTGTCCTGTTCACTTGAGCTCAGGTAAATTTAGGAATTATCATTTATTTGAAGGAACCATATTTGGCTATATGGTCAATGAACATGGTCTGAAAAGTAAAAGGTGAGAGGACCAAAGGAAGATACAGGAGCAGGGAAAAAGGAGGTGGGTGGGGGTTGAGAAGTCAGGTGAAGGAAGAGGGAGACAGAAAAAGAGAAAGAAAGTGGGGAGATTTTCTTGGCTTATGTAACTGAAAAATCAAAGAAATCTTATTTCAAGTGAGACTTGATCAAGTGGAGCCATGATACCCTCAAGGACCTGGTTTTCTGCATCTCTTCATTATGATAAGGTCAAGATGGTTGCCACAAGCCCTCAGAGCTGTATTGAAATGTGTCATTCAAAATGAAAGAAGTCCAGAATTCCCACTAACGTCCCACAAATTATGCTTATTGGACATATGTAGGTCACATGCCTATATCTGCATCAGCCACTGTGGCAAAGGGGATGAACTGTGCTGATTGGATGAGTCTAGGTCACATGTCCCATCTCTACAGTTAGAGCTAGGTCAGTACCTCCAGACCCATACATGTACCCAACTAGAAATCTGGGACTGTTGGCAAGAGGGTAGGAGGGAAATGTACACTAGAAGGGGAACCAGGTAAGTTTATCTTCTAGTTTGGCCAGATACCTCCATATCATTATAATTCTTTCTAATCTGTATTGGCTTCTGATACTTACAGCCAAAGAATGTTAACTGAAGATATCTTCCTAGAACGGTGAAGTGAGAAAAACTAATGGTGACCTAAGTTACAGGGAGGGATAGGCTGAACACAGTGGGGTTGCATCACCTAGACACTTAGCTTATACAAAAGGACGACGACAGTTTAAATTGATTAGGTGCCTCTGTTCCCCGTATCATTCTGTACCTGAGATGGCAGGTGTGAGTAGTTCTTCCCTCAGCCCAGCTGGGTTCTGTCTTTCCTCCCATGGTATGAATATGTTCCTAAACATAATATGATTCAAGAATGCTTTTCATTAAAGTTGACCCTATACCAGCTGCAGCTTTGACCAGTACTCAACAAAGGGAACAGAAATAGTTGAAGGAAAAATTGACCAAGCCATGCTTATTATGTTAGCCTCCAATGTGGCATATTTCTGGAGGACTTTCAAAGGTAATTTTCCTAAAAGACTCTTCAAGGAACATTTTCTAAGACACTTGAGAGAAATATTGATGACACTAAATAGGACTCCATCACCCATGATGGAAATAACTAATCACCCATGTGAAGCAATTGAAGCTGACGAGTGGGAGAAATAAGATATCACTGTTTCTGTAAACATGACCATTCTGATGGTTTGATCTATATTGAACAATTATTAAAATGAGTTGTTAGCACTTTGCACTTACTTAGTACTTAATAAATACAGTGGAATAAGTATGGTTGATCTAGACAAAGTGGTCATGCACATTGACAAATCTTGGTGAGATAATCTGGACCCAGCATGCTTTGGGGGGCATATTATGATGGATTAGTGGACAGAGAGGTGTCCTAAGCTCTAATGGTTCTGTTATGAACTATTTGTGTGACCTGGGGAAGTAATTTCTCTGAGTTTCAGGTTTCCTTCCCCTTGGTGAAATGAGAAGAAAATTGCTTTCTCTATTTGTTTTTCAGAGATGTTAAAAACCAGTGGCCTGTGTTCTCTTGGGTAACTGCTAGGTGTCTTTTAGGGCAGAATGAATGCTATACAGAAGGAAAAATATTCAGATGGAAAAACATGTCAGTGCCTCCGGAGATACTCCGTGAAGTTTATCCTGATTAATGTACCCTTGGATGTTAAAAATAGAGCCAAGTACAAAAATCTAACCCAACAGTAAGCACAGATTCTCCAGAATTCTACAATAATCCTAATGAAGATGGTATTTCTAATACTGCAGTGCCAACTCCCAGTTTATGACTTTTGACCTAAAAATCTCAAGAAAGGTATAAATTATGAAAATTGTTCCTGCTTTCCAGAGCAAAGCCTAATGCTAAATCAAACAATGAAAGAGACATTGGGAGCCAACCCCCTAGCTGTACATTTTCCAAGCAGAGAAAGTAAGCATAATGGGACTTGCTTATAGTGAATTCAGATAGTGTAATACAGTGAAGTGGAATGAGGCTTCCATTGTACGAGGCAGACCTTAGTTCTGGGATGATTGAGCCTCTTCTGGTGAAGTTGTTTCATAATTTTAAAATTAAAAGTTTGTATCTTTTCTGCATCAGTCTAAATCTTGTCCTCAGGTAGCCATGTGCCTATCAGGACTCCGATAAGCAAAGAACCTGTCCTTTGCCCATTAAAGGGACTGCTTTCATTATTTCCCATTGTTCTGAGGCATGCAGCTAAAAATACATATCTTCAGAAACCCAGCAATTCCTCTCTTACGTACTGAGCAAAATGATGTGTACGTCCACCACAGACACATCTGGGTTGTGTATAGCAGTACTATTTGTAATAGCCTCAAAAAGGAAAAGGTAGGCATTTAACTTGTCATTTTTGTTCCCTATTGTTTTAGTATCTGAAAACAATAGGAAATAAGATTAGTTGTATAGAACCCAAGGTAAGTGACCCAGAATTCAGTTAAAGGGAAAAGCTTTATCTGTTTCTAGAATGACTTGGTTGGGCCTTGTTGCCCAGTTATTTGGTGGGGGTATCGTCTCACATACCAAAAAAATTGCAGGTTTGATTCCTGGTCGAGGTACATACCTAGCTGAACTTTCTAACCCTGGTCAGGGAGTGTATGGGAGGCCATCAATAGATGTTTTTCTCTCACAATGATATTTCTCTCTCTTCCTTCCTCCCTCCCTCTCTCCCTTCCTTCCTCCTTCCTTCTCTCTCTCAAACCAAAAAACAAATCCTCAGATGAGGATTAAAAAAACAAAAAAGCCAAGAGCAGGAAAGCCCCTGCTGTGCAGTGGTCTCCAACACTCACTCCTAGGGCAATGAGGAGGGAACCTTGTAAGAAAGCTCACGGTGGAGACAGTGGGGACAGTGTGGCAGAGCAAGGTGCAACCTGTGGGTACCTAAGCACTATGAACTCATGAAGAAACATCATTTACAGGTTCTCACTTTTGTAGTACTTTATTTTAACTTTTAAAAAGATTTTATTCATTATTCTCAGAGAGAAAGGGCAGGGAGGGAGGAAGAAAGGAAAAGAGACATCAATGTCTATCTAGTTGGTTGCCTTTCACTTCCCTCCAGCTAAGGACCCGGCTGGAGACATGGCTTGCAAGCTGGTTATGTGCCATGACTGGGAATCGAACCAGTGATCTTTGGGTTCACAGGCCAGTGCCAATCCACTGAGCCACCAGCCAGGGCTCTGTACCTTAAAATGGTCCACTATTAAGGTCAGCTCCTCTCTAGAGCACAGAATATGTTAAAACATCATGATAAAACATTGTCTGCAAACTTGGGATTGAAATGTTCATCTGGACATCATAGGTCATTACAGTGTGTCTACAGCCTAAATTTGCACACCAGACATATTTCGGAAGCTAGTCTTAGATTGTTATGCCTTTTATATATCTAATCCCTGGTACCTTTTCTTTTCAAAGAGGAAATAATGGATAAATTTCAGCAGTCTCAGAAAAAGGAAAAATAGTCCATGTAGTAAAGAGATAAACATTACAAGAAGTGGAGGTTATTCCAGAAATATAAGGTTGGTTCAACATCTCAAAATCAGTGTTATTGATCATATTAATAGTAGAGGGGAAAAACCATGCATCAAATCAAGACACTAAAAAAGTATTTGAAATGATTCAATACCCTTTCATGATTAACAACACTGAAAACAAGGAAAAGAACTGTAGTATTTACCTGATTAAGGATCTCTTAAGATAACATCATACTTAATGGTGAAACACTAAATGGGTGTTCCCTGCTTAGATGGGGAACTAGGCAAAAATGCCTGCTCTTGCCATCTCTGTTCAACATTTCACTGGAAGTTATACCAAGTGTACTAAAGAAAGAAAAAGAAACAAAAGATATACAGAAGGAAAGAAATTAAACTTTTTATTCATAGATGACATTATTGTCTTCATGGAGTAGTAATCTCAAAAGATCAAAAAAAGCTCCTAAAATTCATGAGTTTAAGCAAAGTTGTAGGATGCAAGGTCACTAGACACAAAATTAACAGTATTTCTCTATTTTAGTAATAAACTGGAAGTTGAAATACAAGTGCCATTTACAATAACATAAAACAGTGAAATATAGAGGTGTAAACTAAGAAAACATATGTGTCATTTTGTATATTGAAACTACAAAATACCAATGAAAGAAATCAAAGACCTAAAGAAATGGAGTGACATGCCATGTTTATGATTTGGTAAGATTCAGTATTATTAATGTGTCAATTATTCATGGATTAATTTATTGATTTTGGTTAGAATAAAAATCCCAGTAGGAGTTTTGTAGGTATCAAAAAGCAGATTTCAAAATGTATATGGAAAGGCAAAGGAACTAGAATAACCAAAATAATGCTGAGAAAGAACAAAGTTGGAAGACTTATTAGAAAGCTGCAGTAATGAATACAGTGTGGTGTTGACAAGATAGACACATTAATTAAATAGAATCCAGAAACACTAAAAAAATTGTCAATTTTTAAATATTTTGAGATAACTGCAGACTCACATGCACGTGTTCAGAAATAAGAGATCTTATGTTCCTTTCAGTTTCCTCACAATGACAACTTGTAAAGCTATGGTATTATATTGCATCCAGAATACTGACATTGATACAGTGCATTTGATCTTAACTCAGATTTCCTGTTTCACTTACTCATTCGTGTGTAGTTTTACGTAATTTTATCACACATGTAGGTGCATATACCTACCACCAGTCACAAGAACATTTTCTTCACCACAAGGATAACTTACATTGACCTTTTATAACTATACTTCCTTTCATACCGCTCTCCTTAACCACTGGCAACCACAAATCTGTCCTCCATTTCCATAATTTTGTCATTTCAAGAAAGTTATATAAATGGAATTATATAGTATGTAACCCTTGGGGTTTAGCTGTTTTTATTCAGAATTATGGTATATGAATATTTACAAGATCTTTTATAGCTCTATAGTACTAATTGCCCATTGAAGGACATCTGAGTCATTTACAGTTTTTGGCTATTACAACTAAAACACAATATTCAGACCATAGCAATCAATTCCTTATAATACCTTTAAGTAATCTATGTGTACACACATGGGGGGACCCCAGAAAACTGAATTTATAAAAAATTATTCTTACGTTTAAACTTCAGTCACTTTCAAAGTACTCTCCATTTGATGCAATACACCTAGCAAGACTTTTTTTCCATTGCTTAAGTCTTTTAACTCATTGATTCTGATGCCTTTTAGTGCTTCTGCCATTTTTTGTTCCACCTCTTCCATATCAGCAAAATGTTTCCCTTTAAGGACTTTTCCATACAGGGGAAACAAAAATTAGTTTCTTGGGGCAAGATCAGATGAATAGGAAGGTGGGGCATGGGGTCATGCTGTTTTTTGTTTGTTTGTTTGTTTTTAAATTTTATTGTTGTTGTATTACATCCATCCCGTTTTTGCTCCCCTCTGTCCTCCTCCCCACCCCCTCATTCCCCCCAAAGTCAATCCCACTTGTTGTCCATGTCCATGGTTCCTTTATACTAGGTTCTTGTCTAAGCTGCTCCCCTGTCTTGCCTCTGCCTCCCCCCTCCCCCCAACCCCTTTCCCCCTGACCACTAAAGGTCTATTCACTGTATTCATATATCTGGTTCTGTTTTGCTTGTTGTTAGTTTTGTTCATTATTGTCCTGTAATGGGTGAGATCATATGATATTTGTCCTTCACTGACTGGCTTATTTCACTAAGCATAATACTCTCCATTTCCATCCATGTTGTTGCAAAGGGTACGAGTTCCTTCTTTCTTTCTGCTGTATAGTATTCCATTTTGTAAATGTACGAAAGAATGCTCAACATCACTAGTCATCAGAGAGATGCAAATTAAAACCACAATAAGATACCACCTCACACCTGTCAGAATGGCAATCAACAACAAGTCAACAAACAAGTGTTGGCAAGGATGTGGGGCAAAGGGAACCTTCATGCACTGTTGGTGGGAATGTAGGCTGGTGCAGCCACTGTGGAAAACAGTATGGGGTTTCCTTAAAAAACTGAAAATGGAACTGCCTTTTGATCCAGCAATTCCACTACTTGGACTATACCCAAAGAATCCTGAAACACCAATTCATAAGAACCTATGTACACCTATGTTCATAGCACCACTACTTACAATAGCCTAAGTGCTGGAAGCAGCTTAAGTGCCCATCAGTGGATGATTGGGTCATGCTGTTTTTGATAGAAAACTGAACACACAGCGTGGTATGGGAAGGTATGCTTGTAAATCACCCATCACAAAATGGGTAAATGGATTGAATCTTACAAAAAAAAATTCATTGAAGCTGAACACAGCCTCTCACAACACCACCAGTGGGTACACTGATACTGACGGGTTCCTGGAACACTCTCTTAGCTGAGGAGACTGTACTACAAGGACTCAACTTCCAGAAGATAATTCCTTCTTTTTTTTTTACCGGTTTCCCCCTTGTAGTACATGCCTAAATATGAAATTTAAAAGTGTAAAAATTTTAGTTTCATTTAAAAAAAATTATTTTTAAAGAGGGGGAGGGAGGGAAGTAGAGAAACAGATGTGAGAAACATTGATCATTTGCCTCTTGCATGCTCCCAAACAGGGAATTGGCCCGCAACCCAGGCATGTGTCCTGACAGTGGAGACCTTTTGGTTTGCAGGATGATGTCCAAGCCACAGATCCACACCAGTCAGGGCTGTAAGGCTTTTAAAAGTAAACATAAGGAAACAAGTCTGTAACCTTGGGTTAGTCAAAATATTCTTAGCTATGACAGGCCATTAAAAAAAAATAAATTGGACTTTATAAAAAAAAAAAACAACTTTGTTCTATGAAAGACTGTTAAAAGAATGAGAAATCAAGCAATGGCAGGAGAAAATATTTGAAAATAATATATATGACAAAGTTCTTGTATCTAGATGAATAAACAACTCTAAAAATTCAACAACAGGGAAACAACTCAATTAAAAACAAATGGGCAAAAGATCTAAACAAACACTTCACCGAAGAAAATATGTGGGTGATAAATAGGCACAGAAAAAGTTGATATCAGGGAAATGCAAATTGTAAAACCACACGATACCAACACATTTATTAGAAATACCATTATAAATGCTGGTAGGTGAAGATGCGGAGAAACTGGAACTTATTTTTGGTGGGAATACAAAAGAATTCAACTACTATGATAAATTAATTTTTTGTAGTTTAATTATGTGTATTTACCATACAAGCCAGTATTCCACTCCTAGTATCTGCCCAATTAAATGTTTCCCAAGCACCTACATATGAATAGTAGCTTTACTGCCAAAAACTGGGAAAATCTTATACCGAATCCTGAATCCCTTTCCGCAGACGAAACCTATGTGTAGATTTTTAATGATGGACTCCCATTTGTTCATGTCTCTTTGTATGTGACTTTTTGGACTGTTACTTTGCTACCTGTTAATTTTGTTTTTTTTGCCAATGGAAAATAACCTCTGATAGTACCTTGAAAAGTACTTGTGAATTAGGACTTAACCTTTCTTACAGCTGGCAATCCTTCTGTCACCATGTGAAAAAGCCTGTGTGAAGATGAGAGTCCCTTGCTTTCTCTTTCATCTGGGTTAATGTGGAGTTCCAACAAGCCTGAACTCAGCAGCTAAGACGGCCTGTCCTAACTGCCTAGCCAATCCACAGATTCATGAGAAATGGATGTTTGCTATCTCATGCCACTATGTTTGGGTGGTTTGTTAAGCAGCAAGAGCTAATACATATAGCTGATATTAAGTTCATTCACTTCTGATATGGTGGACCAGAAAGAAAATGGGCTTTCTTTTTCCTTCTAAAGAAGTGGCCCTCAACCTTGGCTTGCACATTAAAATTACCAGCAGAGCTTTATAAAATGACTGGATCCTACCTCATAGATATAATTTAGTAAGTCTAGAATGCAGACTGGCCAATTTCACCAAATGATTCTAATGAGCAAAAATGCCAAGATCTTACCTAACTTTGGCCTAGTTAAGAGAGTATGGCATGAGCGCAATTACTGTCCCGTTTGTGTTTCTAACATACGAGGTCTGTCCCGAAGTGTCAGCTATGCAAATTGTTTTAATTATATTGACATTGGCTTGACACTTTCAGGGACAGACCTTATATCTCCCTCAGAGAGAGTAAGTAGCCATGACAATAGGTACCAAACTGGTCTCCAGGACTGCTGATCAAAGTCTGAGAGACAAAAGCTTCACTTCTTGAGTCACTCACAACTCCGGATGCCATAATGCTGACTTATTCTCCAATGTCCCAACAACAACAACTAAAATTTAAATAAATGTGACCTTAACAGTCATCCAAACTACCCTCAAATTGTTTGCTGAAGTATAACTGGCCTTTATTTTTTTGAAAGTTTAAAAATTTTATTATTTTTAGAGAGAGGGGAAAGGATAGAGAGAGGGAGAGAGACATCAAGGTATGGTTGCCTTCCACCTGCCTCCAGGTTAAGGACTGGCTGGAGACCTGGCTTGCAACCTGGTTATGTTGCCCTAGCTGGGAATCGAATCACCGACCTTTGGGTTTGCAGGGCAGCGCCTTATTATACTTTTATTCTTGAAAGAAAAAAAAAAAAAAATTGGAAGACTTAAATTTCTCTACCAAAAAAAAAAAAAATTATCTACAAAGCTAAATGATTATCTTTGAGAAGCTATCATATTTATCATTTATTTGTTCCAAGTGAACATTTTGGTTTCTATTTTCACTTATTTATACAGCAAACCTAATTTTTCTCCTATGTGGACAGTGAACAGTTTATAAAACCTAGACTACATGAGATCAGGAATATTAAGGCCCTGAATATGTTTTAATTTTTAAAAATAATTGATTCCTTAAACTCTATAGCAACATATCCACCCTTCCAAACATTCCAAAAATCTGAAGGGCAGATGAAAGAATTTTCTGTTACTACAAATAAAAAAATAATTGCAGAGCTCACAAACATTTTAAATATCATAAAGAGCAATGTAAACCTGGACATGCATCTTCATGGAATTGTCCTCTTGAAGAAAGTTATTCAGATATCTTTTCAGAAAGTAGTTTATTTGAGGTACATAAAATGAAATAAATCACTGCTATATGAAATAAAAATATTTTCCATTTTTATTTACAAGTTAATTTCATAAACAAATTGTAATAAACATGATCAAACAACAAAGAAGGTTATTGGTTTCTATCCATTAGGGCTAAAAATTTAATTTGGTACTGTTCTGGTTTTTTTTTTTTTTTTACATAGAATTGTAAAGTCTTTAAAAGAGGCTACCTTAGAATAACCTTCTAGTATGAATCAAATCTCATAAAATATAAAAACTTTATCTTATAAAGCACAAATTGGTCAGTCATCCACAATTAACTCTACCTGTTACATGAGAAATTTTTCAATGGTTAGACTAAGATTTTACTCATACTTCTGAAAAGTAGCTTTGTTCCCAATAAATATTCTTTCTACCACTTCTGTAAACTTTATGGAGATCACATTCTCAATCTAAAATGAAATAATACACAACTATTTCACTTTTTGTTTTTTTCTTGCTTGAAACTGCTCTGTTTTGTTTTTTATCGATTTAATCAACATTGACAAGGCAGGATCAATGGACTTCTGTGATTCCTTCTGGATTTCACTCTCTTTTTTCTTTATTGCCTGAGTAAGTTCTTGTTCTTTTTGTTCTCTCTGCCGGGCTTTCTCCTCAAGGATTTTTTCCATAGCTTTTGTTTTCTTGAAATTAGGATCTGAAGGATCCAAATTGAACAAGTGGGAAGTATACATTGCCTGAAACCGTGAATCCTTAACATTCACCTGTAAATTCAAAAGGAAAATAAAAACAAATTAAATTAGTAAACTAAAGGCCCAGAAATGCATCCAAATTTTAAGTGAGTGAGTTGTTACTGGCAGGGGTCAGGTGAGGTAGGGTGGGGTGGAGGGAATCACTTTGTAAATTACGAGTATATAAATGTTTAACTACTGTGCTATACACTGAAACTTATGTAATACTGAATGTCAACTGCAACTGAAAAAAATTCAGGGTGTTGTTGATTACGTAAAATATAAATGTGAGCGTTTTGAATAGCTTCATTAGAAAATTGTTTTCCTACAGACCTTCAATGGAGTTTTAAGGCTAACTTGTAGACCACTGTGTAAAGGACACTGTTCTTATCATGCAGTGACAATTTCCTTGAAAAGGAACTACAGTGATTATATATATATAACTACTTAGAATTTATCTGTATGTTCCTTTCCATTCTCTGAACCAATTCAATATTTTCCATGTTCTTTTGGGTCTATTCGTCCAGGTTAATGGTTGGAAGGCATTAAGTAGTTCAAGGATCTCTTTGTAGGTTTTCTGCACAGGGCTCAAACTCAGGCATGGGAACTATGTGGTCATTAGAAATATGTATTTAGCAAAAAGAAGAAGAGGGAGCAATGGAAACAAAAATCATCAATTAAAAAAGCATGGTTTACAGTGCTGGCCACTGTACATAGTGAGAGAGTGACAATGTGACATGAACCTGCTATTTCTCAGTTGGGCTTAATTATGTAGATTCTTCCTAAGTGAGCATCATATTGCATAAATACCTTGCAATAATTCTAACACTGAAAGCTACCTATTCTGGTGCAACGAGGTTACCATATTAAAAGCCAGCTACTTCACCTGGTGCTCAACCAAAGAAATAATGATTTGATCCACCTGTGGATGAACTGACTGTGTAGGATGAAAAGATAGTACCTTTGGCTCCATGGCCCTTCCTAAGATATTTCATGGCTAACTTAGCCTATACTTAATTTTCTCTCCAGACCTGAGTCTAGATTCAACACCAACTTTAAGAGGCTAATGACTTCTGTCCCTGTTTACCTCAAAGTCATCTTCTAATAATTCCTTCTTTTTCATGAGCTGTTTTTTCTTCTTTTTGCTTAGATTCTGGTGCTCTACAATCTTGTTGTAATTGAAGTGTTTCTTGCTCTCTTCCTCCTCATCCATCATGAGCAAAGCCATTTCAGCCTACAAGGAGAGGAAAAAAGTTCAAATATACAACAGTATTTTTTCCTGCCAAACAGGAATATGGAGCACAGAAACTCCCTCTAGGGAAAGATAACTCAGTCACCAGCGATCCAGGGTAACATCTGTCATGGGTAGCCTGACTGTAGATTACTGAACTTCATACAGAAGCCTAGAGATTTTTGTATAGCAATAAGGTAAGATCTTTAGAAGCATCATTGAGAGAAGGAGAGGGGCGCAAGGTTGTATTTAAAAACCAGACCACATTATACTTAGTGTAACTGATTAGCAGACTGTAGGAATGAGCCCCTGTCACCCAAATAAAAAAGTCTCATTTCACTTTGGTTTTTCAAAGCAATGATGCTAAATACAGCAAACAGTATTTTGTGAGACAAATTACTTTTTAAACATTCATTTTAAAAAGAACTTTATTTTTTCCTTTGCCTTGTTTCAATAGATACATTTTTATAATATTTACTTCTGAAATATATTGTCTTTTCCAGATTTTCTATCATGTACAAGGTCTGTCCTGAAAATACTGGCCACACAAACTGTTTTAATTATATGGACACTGGCTTGATACTTTCAGGACAGATCTTGTATACTGGAGAAAATACAGATTATGCAGCCAGATTTTTGTGAGTCTTCCAATATTATAACTTTAGACCACCTTAATTTCCTTTTACTTCCACCATTTGCATGTGCAGTTGGCTTTTTAAAGCCATTTCCACAAAAGAGATTATCGCTGTACCCCTTAACTCTGTGAATATTATTACTGTATATGCACTAAATGGAGAACAGAAAAGATCCACTAAGATGCAGAGTTTTTAGGTCACCAGTCAGGCTCACTCCCAGACAGTGATAGAATATCAGTCATAGGGATATTGTGATCTCCAATTCCTACCTCAGCAAAAATACATATACTCTGTGTCATGGACCTTTGGAGTCACTGAAGATAAGGTTCACTGCATTTCCAAGAAAAATTTTATTTTTATACATTAAACTTAAGATTTTTACAATAATAAAAAAGAGTAAAATTAGCATTTGACAGGCCATAAAAGAAAAATATGTATTATAAAACAGATTCAGGTTAAATTAAAACTTATGGCAAAAATTATTTAGGTTTTAATGATAGTATTTTTGTCTCAGTTATAGTAAGAGGTTTTAATAATGAGATATTTTCCTCTTTATCACCAAAGGACATGCTTTGGGTTTTAGGTAAATTTACTTTGTTCATTGGGTAAATGTTTAGTAAGAAGGTGATATTTTAAAACTATGCTGCTAAAATATTTATTATATGTTTTATAATTTATAAACTATTGCTAAAATCAGTTACTTATTTAATTAGGAAGGGACACTACAAATTCATGTGAATAACTTTATTTAAATTAGATCTCAGTTATCAAATATGTACGTAACAATAATCATTTTACCTTTTGTTTTTCTATTTCAGCTTCTTCTTCTGGAGATGTGCTGTCTTGTGCAGACTTCATTGATTTTTTCTTTTCTTTTATACCTGAGACAATAAATATAGCAGAGTTAGAAATTACAAGACTATCAGCAACAATATGTTTACCCTGGGAACAAAAATGCAGTATACCTAGGAATAACCTTATTAATAAATAGAGTAAAAAAAAATTACTGAGAGATAATTATGGGTATGTATGGAATAAATATAATACATCTAGATGGGGTGACTGAATACTACAAAAAAGCAATTTCTTCTGAAAATAATGTATATCATTAACTAAGAAAGAAAAACTGTAAGGTCATTTCAATAGATATAGAATAGCATTTGATGAAATTCTATATCCATTGATGATAAACTATATTATCTTTAATAAAATTCAATTCAAGGAAATCTTTACAAAGATTAACAAGATAGATTTGATATACTAGTGATACAGTATACTAAAAGGCACTATAAAGTGAAAATAACTGAAAAATACTGTACTTACAATGAGAAAAACAGAAGAGTATAACTTAGTACATAACAGTGAAAAAAATGTAGCATCATACATGGCTGAAAAAAGAAGGGGTTATTCAATAACTGGTGAAGGGCAATTTGTTTTGTTCTGAAAAAAAAAAAGTTATTTCATAATGTATAGGCAAGTAAAATGCAAGTAGATTAAAAGAGTTATACATTAAGGAAAAAAAAGAACTCTTAATACAGGGAAAAACTACCTAATCTTAATAAAAGAATACTATTTTATTAGTGTGGGAACAAATGAAGAAATCACCAACAAAAACAATTTTAACATATAAATGTGTAAAACTCTGCATATAAAAGCTCACCTGCAAAATGGAAGAGCCATCTTTATAATAATTTGACAATAATTATCCATAAGTAATAGTTTAACAAAGCCCTTTTTCCTTTTCTAAACACAAATCTGATCTCTGGTTAACTTTCTACTCTATTATGAGGCAAAATCACTTAGGGTAAAAGTGGCTCCTGATTGGAAAACTGCTTAATATTTTTAGGGACTCTGGGACTTCTGGAGACCTCAAGGCATTAGTTGAGATATTCTTGTCCTAACTAAGAGGTAATAATGTGCAGCAGTGATGGGCACTTGCCTCTGGGGCAATTAGCCTGGGTTTAAATTCTAACTCTACCACACTCAAGCTATGGATTGTGCCTGTGTCCTTAACTGTAAAATGAGGACTATAACAGCAGCACACCTGCCTTATAGGTGATGTTGTGAGGATGAAATAAATTAGAAAATGTGAAGAGCTTTGTTAATGCCTGCCACCTGGTGCTATAAAGTGCTTGCTATTGTTATGATAATCCGACTCTATATGAGAGATGTCCTAGATCCCTTGGTGATCATACTGATGCCTCATTTTTCCTTCCTATTTCATGGCTGTTGGAGTGAGGGGTTCAAAGGAAGCTGGTTTCAGGGTGCTAACATGTAAAAGGCTACTTTGAAAAGTAAGAAAGTTCAGAATCTACAAAGCCATGTTGCGTTACTCTAGAGTGCTAATACACAAAGCTGATCTCTGAACTGCTGGACATTGCCTTCTTTGAATACGCTGTGTTTTGTATTTCCAATGCACAGAAACCAAGGGTCTCTAAAGGAATAATGATTAATGTTTATACAGCACTCACTACAGCAGGCATAGTAAAGATACCATGTTCTATACTGTCTTTACATTTACTAACTTAATCCTCGTAACAGTGATATAAAATAGATTCTATTATTTATTATAATCCTCATTCTGTGGATAAGAAAACAGAAGCACAAGAGCCTAAATGATTTGTCTAAAGTTTAGTAAGTGAAAGGACCATAAATGAAACCCAAGTACTGTGGCTCAGACTACCACCACATTACACTTCTTCACTATCAAATATTCGCCCTGTAACAGGGACCAAGGCATCTGTCTGGGCTCCCAGGAAGAAATACTATTCAATACAGCCCTTTTCCCTAGAATGAAAATCCTTATTGCTCCTATTTCAAATGTTTTTCAGAGAATGAAGTGTCCACTTCAAGATTACGCCTTTTCTCTGTTTTAAATATGTGTAAGTATTTACATATTTAAATATTATCAAGTTTTCACTTTCTATGGGTCTCTCACGCCTGAAGTTTACTTCTGCTCCTATGCTCTCAAGGTAAGAGAGCCTTTTGAAGTGAATGGACAAGTGACAAACATGGAAGATCATTCTGTGCCAGGGGAAAAAGAATCAGGCTGTATATGATTAATACATAAAGGAGATAAAGATCTTTACACACAGCTGTGGGAAATAATTTCAAAGAGCCCACAATGAACTGTTCCGGATTATATAACAACCTGGTGAAAAGTCATAAAATAAACTTGAAAGAAAGACTGCAATGAGGGAGGAAAAAAGAAGCTCCAAGATGGTCAGGGTTAAAAATGATACCCAATTTTAGTGTGATGAAACCTTCTTTGCTCACAAAGAATTTACTGTGTGCTAGGGCGAGCTGTTTAGCCAAGAGATAAAATAATGTGTGGAGATCCTTTCTGCGCTGTTAACAAGACCATGTTAAGAGGGCACATCTTAGTTTGTATTTTTAAAAAGCAGTTTTTCCCCTTTGCAAGCTTTTCAGACCACAGTTAGATGAAGGGTGTGACAGAAATAAGTCCTATTCTGAAATGTTATCTTTACTTTTTGGTGAATCATTTGGCAAGTAAGAAACCACACCTCTTAGGACTGCAAAATGTACATATAGATTGATTCTAATAAGTTGAACACTAGCAAACACAAGAAATCAGATGTTAACAGTTTTATTAAAAAAAAATCCTTATTGAGGATACTGTCCATTTAAGCAGAAAACATAACAAAAAAAGATGCAACATCTAAGAAAAAGATGTGTTGCAAAAAATTGATTTGTAAAATCACTATCTGTAAAACAAATTCCATTTTTTCATTACTTGTTAGGTCATAGAACTTATCATAAAAGCTTTCTTCCAGAGGGTTTAGTTAAGTACTTCTTGTGAGAAAGTTAAGACAATTTGGTAGAGGGCACACGTGGTCTCAGCACTGACCAGAGAGGAGTGGAAAATCCCTTAGAGATTCACTGTTTTTGCAGTAAATGCCTGCATTCAAGATCATTTGCTCATAATCAGATGCAGTCTGTTAATCTTCCTCTGGAACGTGGCATTCTGGCAATTCAGGAATTCTTCCTGTCCACCTCTTACACATATGGGTCCTGGCTCTGGCTTTGATCTATATCATGTACTTATAGAATTACAAAAAGTAAAGGGAGCCTATTAGGATTCAGGTTCTACAACCTGGTCCCTTGTAAAATTCAGCTATGTTTCTTGGTCTTCAGTTTCCTCATCTATAAAATGAGCTAAAGTCTGGAATCAAGGATAGAATGAATATAAAGGCATTTGCAAACTGTAAAACAATATGTGAGCAGTATATGCTAAGTACTCAACATCCTGGTTGAATGAATCAAATATATGTACCATATTATTAAATTTTCAAGGTAGTTTATTAAATATCCAACATTGTCAAGACAAAGGATACATTTTAATAGGGTATATTTACATGTGATGTACTTTATTTCACTACTACACCAAAAACAAAGTCTTATTAAGGAGTTTATGTAATTAGACAATAAATGTAATTTTCTAGTTCATTTCTAAAAGAAAACAAGAACTTTTTACTTTATTCTAGAGGTACATTTTTGAAATTCCACTTGATGTCAAGTTTGCAGTTTATAAAAATAGAAGCTCAGGCTGGTGGCACAGTGGATAAGGCACCGGCCTACGAGCCCAAAGGTCGCTGGTTCGAGTCCCAGCCAGGGCACATAACCAGGTCTCCAGCCCAGTCTCCAGCCAGGTCCTGAGCTGGAGGCAGGTGAAAGGCAACCATACATTGATGTCTCTCTCCCTCTCTGCCTCCCTCCCTTCCACTTTCTCTAAAAATAATAAATCAAATCTTAAAAAAAAAGAAAAGAAAAGAAAAGAA
Organism: Noctilio leporinus; assembly: GCA_004026585.1. Classification (NCBI taxonomy): domain Eukaryota; kingdom Metazoa; phylum Chordata; class Mammalia; order Chiroptera; family Noctilionidae; genus Noctilio; species Noctilio leporinus. Next base: position 44,769 of record PVIW01004155.1, on the reverse strand, counting down.
AAATTACAGCAAGTTTATAGTGTAAAGAGAAAAAAAGAGAAGAAATTAGAAGATTCTTGTATTCAAAATGGCCTCTAACCCAAGCCAAGCACCAGGTCTGGCATCAACCAGTGAACTCAATTCTTCCCTATTTTAAAAAGAGTCCAAGTTCCGTTCTGTGGGATTGCCTAGGGCAGAGGTGTTATATATGTACCCAATTCCACCTGGCTTGAAATATCTGTCCTCGACGACGGGATTTGACCTTTGTAGTCTTTCTTTTTAGTTTCTTAAGCTTTCCTCCCACCTTCCAGGTAGTACCTTGTGTAGGCTTTACCTGATCTCAGAGCCTAATCCTGAATTCTCCCCTTAAATGAATGCTTTCCACCTCTAGTTCCATGGTTTGAAACACTATTTTACTGATGTGTAACCTATACATATTTATACTTTGACTATTTATCATATCTTCCTAATATTCCATTTGGATATCTAATTGATATCTTAAGTGATTATATCCAAAATGAACCTATCGATCTTACTTCCCACCCAAACCTATTATTTCTAAATTTTTTCCTCAGTAAATGGAAGAACACTCTTCCAGAGACTCAAACCAAAAATCTATGAGTTATGCTAAATTTCTTCCTTATCCAAATAAATCGGCAACCCTATCTCCAAAACATATATCTCAAATCTCACTCAGTTTTCTCTTTCCAATTCCACTACTGGCATGCAACCTAAACCAGACATTATCTTTTGTCTAGACCTCTGAAAAATCTTGACCTCCCAGCTCTCACCAATGCCTTTCTGCAATCTGTTCTTTTCATAGGAACCAGAGTAATGTTACAGCATATAAAAGACCATGTCACATACTTGCTTAAAGACCCTCTGTGACTTCCCACTGGCAGGAGAGTAACATCCAAATGTGTTGCCTTGACAGCAAGGCTCTACCAGGTCAGCCCTGCATCCCAGCCTGGCTTCATACTAAATTCCTTCTCCATTCATGCTCCAGTCTGTTAGTGTCTCTTTTCCCAACACAACAAGTTCTTTCTTACTTCACAGCTTTCTAGCCACTTTTCTCTCATTTGCAATGCTCTTCCCCCAGCTTTTTCCACCTGTTTCCTTCTCCTTCTATGGGTCTCAGCTTTAATGTCACCACCTCAGAACCTCCTTTGCCTACGCTATAAACTACTCTTCTTCCTTCCCATTGTATCTTCTATATTATCATATTTATTTCCTTTAAAACACTGACCGTATTCTCATAATATTCTTATTTACCTTTTAGCATATTTTCCCTAAAATCACAGACTCCTTAAGGTATGTAACCTTGCTTGTATTACTACTGCTGTACCTAGTGTTGTGCATCTGGTAGGCACTCAAAAATATTTACTGATAGAATGAATGAATAAACATGGTAAGATACCATTTTTTAGTGCTAGGTTTTATATTAAAAAATCCTCACCCTTTGTTATTTCTTTTGCTTTAAAAGTATAACTTAAGCCCACATATAATTACCCCTATGCAGTATTCTGAAATCAAAAGTATACTGGAAGCAAGCCAATTTTATCTATACTTTTCCTTGGAACTTCTGATACTAACTTTAGAACAAGCTTGTTCACAATTGAAACGTGCTGATTCCAAGAAATAAGCTACCCCAAGCCATCAAACCATTTAACTTAACTTACTCTTTGAATCCTGTCCTGAGTTCTGCAATCTGAACAGATTTCACATGCCAAATGAAGCACTTTGGAATGAGAACAAGGAAACTATAATGCTTTGCATTTCTCCATATAATAAACTTGGTTTCCTGAAATCAGAGGGTAAGACTAAAATCCATCATCTTCTAGAAATGACCGCTCAGGTATGATAAAAAGCAGAACATGCTAAGTTTCCACTTCCCTTTCCAATTCCTAGGAATCTCACATCCTATAATAGACTTTATTCATCTTGATCTCCTTTTCATCAATAAAATGTCAGTGCTAAAAGGCTGTAACAACCAGGAAATAATTTTGAGCAATTTTGACTTTCCTGTTGAGAACTATTCTGGCTCACTAGTCTGGAGGGACAAGAAGCAGGGAAACTTCATAAAATCCTTCTCTTTACAATGCCAGCTTGAAGTTGGGCCAGGAGTAAGCCTTTGGGGTTCATGTGTGTGGTATTCAAATCAGGGCAAAGCAAAATGTACGCGAACAAATGAAAAATACTTACAGTGGTCCCTGCACTGGCTTATCCAAGTATGTATGGCTGGAGCCTTACCACACACACTTGCACATACCAAAATGGTAAGAGTAAAAGCACTCAGGAAAGAATGAGTGTTGCATATGTAATGGAAACAATGCTTCTTAGATATAGGAAATCAAATACCAGATAGTTTAGGAATTCAAGGAAAAATGGAAGGAAGTTGGTTTTCAGCTAACAATGGAGCAGGATAAATGCAAAAAGAATACAAAACATAGATGTTTTGTATATTAGAGAAGAAAAGCTTTTATACAACACATGTAAACATTTTAAATTTAAAAACATTATCTACATAAATGTAAATTTACTTCACCCTTCAATTCTTCATAGCCTTTTCAGAGACCTAGAGTGATTATGTTATTAAAAACCAGTGAAAGCACACAAGAGAATAACTATTCTTTTTTCTTTCAGTCTTCTATAGTCAGTTTGTCTGTAAGGATGTTTCTCAGAAAGGAGTCCCCAGTAAACTGTTAAATTAATCATGTTACCAAAAGCCCCCTACAATGAAATGACTGCTTGTATACACTGGAAGTAGGCTGACCTTCTCTAATCTGGTCAATGGTTATAACCCACAGGACAGACCTGCATATAAGGCATTAAGGGAGGTACACAAATTTTAGGAATTTTTTTTTTTTTTTAAAGATTTTATTTCATTTTTTAGAAAGAGGGGAAGGGAGAGAGGCAGAGAGGGAGAGAGAGACACCAGTGTATGGTTGCGTTTCACCTGCCTCCAGCCACAGACCTGACTGGAGACCTGGCTTGCAACCTGGTTATGTGCCCTGGCTGGGGAATCGAACCTGCGACCTTTGGGTTTGCAGGCCGGCGCCTTAACCACTGTGCTACCAGCCAGGGCAAATTTTAGGAATTTTAAAATAATGAGTAGCTTATATTATTTCTACCCATGTTACCTTTTTTTTTCTTTTGATTCTAACTGAAAACAACAAATGTGTGTGCTGGCTTACCTATTTTTTTAACTTCTTCAGCAAAGTATGGGTCACTCAAATCAACATCAGAAGGAAATTCATCTTCACTGGTCTCTTCAGCAAGAGCCTTAAGGTTGAATATAAATACATATAGTTTATTACAAGAATGATCATACACATGTGTGTGCATGTATGTGTGTCTATATATATTTGTATGTATATGAAGAAATATGACTTCTTTTAAATCATGGAGTTCAATGTAAAATTAAACTAGTCTTTTATAATGTGTCAATTTATATAAAATAATTCCCATCTGAGCCATTCTTTTATTTATTTGTTCAACAGATACTGGATTGGCCAAAAAGTTCATTTAGTTTTGTCCAGAAAATAAAAGACACATTTTTCATGTTCACCAATAACTTGATTGATTTGGATATTTTGAGTATGTTGGCTATCACCCGTTTGGCATAATGTTGATTGTTCTCAATTAATGTCTCGATCTGATTGCTATCAACTTCAGCTGGCCTACCCAACCATGGAGAATCACTCACTTTTTTTTTTTTTTTTCCCCACACGAGAATCACTTTTAACACAGCGATCAGTCATGGCACCTTCTCCATACACTGTACAAATTTTTTTTTGCATTTCAGTTGTGTTTTTACCTTTCTTGAAATAATAAAGCTTAATATGCCAAAAATGTTACGTATTTTCTTCCATCTTGAATATTAAAATAGCAACACAAAAAAATTCACCAATTCTAGTAAGATTTTTTAAATGTACACTGATGGCAGTGGTCACAATACAAGGTACCTCACAGAAAAAAAACCAAATGAACTTTTTGGCCAACCCAGTATTTACAGAATACTTAAATGCAGGAAACTATGGAGGGCATTAGGGGAAATGAACGTTATCAGATACATGACTTCTACTTTCAAAAATTTTACAATCTATTAAAGGAAGTTAGACACAAACAGATACATACATCAATAATAATCATTCAAGATAGGAAGAACTAGAAGAGACAAAAATAAAGTGATACACTCAAAAGAGGAAAACACTTTTAGATGGGGAGTAAGTGAAGAGAGGTGGCCTTATGTCTCAGAAAATTGAGAAATAGCAGCACTATAAATAATATGAAGTAGTGCATGTGGATTATCTTTCAAATTATCTTTAAAACAATGTACTTGCTGGTTAATTAAAAACAATGATTCTTTATTATGAAAATTGAAGCATATGGAAAAGCATAATGAACAGGGCGTTCATTCTCATTACCTATACTTCAAAATATATCTTGTTTTATCCATAATCTATCCCTAAATATTCTTGGCTAGTTTTAAGCAAATCTGTTAAGTTTTTGCTAATCAAATTAGAACAGACTATTAAACTAGCATGTTACATGAAAAATTCAGGTATCTAAAATAAATAGAACATACATGAACTAAAAGATAAGACTAACCATATTGACTTTATTCCCAGGAATCTAAAACATGAGTCATTTTAACAAAAACATTTAGAATGCATATTACTAAACATCATCCTGCATGCTGAAGTGACCCACCAAGCCCTAAAGAATAACTCCATATCCTTTAAAGAACAGAGCTTCTAAGAATTTTTTTACTAAAATAACCATAATAGTTTCAGCTATGTTTCTAACAAAGATTATAAAATATGTGTCTAATTTCATATCTATTCACATATTTTTTTTAGATCTACACTCTACTATAAAATATAGTGCATAAACATGCATTCATTTCTTTAGTAATCATTTTTCAACATCAAAAAACTGAAGTCATAGAGAGGAAAAAAGGAAAAATATTTATAATTTGAAGAAAATTCTTGAACCTCTTTTCTATGTGGAGAATGTGTGGAGTTGGAAGGGATCTGCTGGAACCACCATGTCCAGTCCAGAGCACGGAGTCTAGAACAAACTAGGCACTGAACGAATGCCTTTCATGTTATTGATAAAATGAGTCCAGTTTTAGTCTAATGAAGGTAAAGCGCCTAACAAATGAAAATCAAAGGTGTAATTTTATATAAATAAAATTAAATAGTTGCTAAAGGTCTCAGAAACAAGTGACTACTTGACTAACCCCACAAAGACCCATTTGTAAGTCTTCCAATAAACTGATGGCTTAATGACTTCTGAAATTATTCCATTTAAAAAATATTTTACTAACTACTTATTTTTAAAGGAAGTTCTAGGGAAGAAGAGAGGTAGCATATCAATGGGGACAAGGGTCTTACCCCTTTTCTTCATTTTATTACCCACTTCCAGAAACAGACTATAATCAGAGTAAAAAAATCACTCCATTGCATCCTTCAATTCTGTTATCCTCTTATCTTCACAAGTCCTGAATGTTACAGCTGTACCAAAAGCACAAGTGTACATACTAGAGAGGACACAGTGCAGTAGAAAGAACTCTGGTGTGAGATAACTGGATTCTGGTCTCAACTTCATCATTAATAAACTGTGTATGTATCCTCAGGCAAATCACTTAATTTTCTTCAACTATAAAACATCAGGGATGAAAAAGAACTAATTTAAGATTCCTCAAGTTGTAAAAAATCTGTGCAGTGATACCATCTTAAGAAAATGGCTTTACTGACAGAATGTTGCATTTTGGTAACAAAACAAGGGTATTTTCAGTGGTAAAAACCATTAAGTGGTCTCTGCTATTACTAAACACTTAAATTCTATAAAATATGTTATGATATGTCATATCAGATTTTCATGTACAATATATTATCAGAGAAAATAGCTTTACTGAAGGTACTTAAGATGTTAAAAGATCCATGATAATATTGAAAAGTGAAAACTGCAGGTTGAAAATAAAAAATATAGAGAAAACTTTACTTAAATATTTTTCTATGTATATACCCTCAGGTAAAGAAGTTTGTATGCACCTCTCTTCCTCAAAAACCGAAGAGAACCAAACTGTTTTCTTTACATCTACATATCAACTAAACTACGTATTCAGGTAGCATGTGCATGCAAACAGAGCACAGTGGCTGTGGGTTTTTACCCACAACATTACATTTTACAGCCTTGTAGAAAACAATCTATTGGATTTACCCCTTCCTCTTTCTTAAAAATTGTAATTGTAACAAGGCCTCCTACAGTGAGTTGTTACCATATGAGAGCACTTGGTATCTTTGCATACATGACTGTGGTTCAATACTGGTCATCTTTGATACCTACCTTCTGTTTCTTTTTCAGTCTTCTTTTCTCTTTCTTCTTCTCTAAAAATTGTTCCCAAGGGGTCAGTTTATCCTTTCCTTCCAATTTGTTTTTGACCATCTCTTCTGCACTTTCTTTAAGACCTAAGAAAAACATAAGAAATAGTTAAGTTTAAAATGTAATTTACCAAAAAAGATAACATATTTATAATAGAGTAACAAGATAAAAAACAAGAGCACTGAATAATGCAGATTGACTTATATCAAAGCTATCTCCTAAGAGCAAACAACAATAAACTCAACCAAAACAAAATAAATAAATAAACCCCAGCAACTTGATACATGATCAAGGCACTGAAGAAAAGTCCTTATTTAGGCTAAAATTTCATTTCTTCATACTTAATTGCTTTGAGATTCTAAGAAAAATCCTGGAACAGGTGACTAACAAAAACTGGTTAAGAAGGCAAACCCTGTTGAAACACCCCAGGAAGAAAGCATTCGTTTTAAAATATTTTATTTATTATTTTCAGAGAGAGGGGAAGAAAGGGAGGCAGAGAGGGAAACATCAGTGTATGGTTGCCTTTCACCTGCCTTCAGCTACGGACCTGGCTGGAGACCTTGCTTGCAACCTGGTTATGTGCCCTGGCTGGGAATCAAACCAGCAACCTTTGGTTTCCCAGGCCTATTTACAGAAGAAAGCATTCTTATAATCACTCCTCAAGCACTTTGTGAGGCCACATCTTTAAGATCAAAAGGAATCAGTGAGTTAGATCCTCTTTTCATGGTTTAACTCAATGCTGTTATTTGCGCTTGTACTTCAACTCCAAAGGTCTTATTTTTGTTTGTTTCCCAATATTTCTATTCAAGCATTCAATATATATTATTTTCTTTTCTTTTTTAAAATTTTATTGTTGTTGTATTATATCCATCCCCTTTTTGCTCCCCTCTGTCTCCCTCCCCACCCACCCATTCCCCCCAAAGTCAATCCTACCTGTTGTCCATGTCCACGGTTCCTTTATACTAGGTTCTTGTCTAAGCTGCTCCCCTTCTTTGCCTCTTCCTCCCCGCTCCCCTTAACCCCCTTCCCCCTGTCCACTGAAGGCCTATTCACTGTATTCATATATTTGGTTCTGTTTTGGCTTGTTAGTTTTGTTCATTTTGTTCATTTGTCCTGTAATGGGTGAGATCATATAGTATTTGTTCCTTATATTTTACAGCTCCTGAATGTTACTACAGCTTATGTACATAATAACTGGAGTGGGTGAAAAGGTAAAAGAAAAAGCCCCAAGGCTGATATATCAGTCCACAAAGACTCTCATCACTGCTAAAGTAAATATGACTAGCATATTGTCTCATTTGATAATAAAAATGTTTTATTTTGTAGTATTTTTGGAAGTCATGGTTGGTTTAGGGGAAGAGGGGAACTTCAACATTTAGATGACAAATAATGCATTAAAAAATTATGGAATGATTCAAAATGCTCACATCCTCAGTCCAGATCAACTTCTCAGATACACTTTAAATTCGAAGAAAATGAAAACAATCTTAAAGATATAAAAAATTCCCTTTTATCCTGGGACTGAAAGTTTAGCAACTTGCCTAAGAACACATGGCTAGGAAGCTACAAAGATGAAATCTGAATGCCTGGTTATCCTATATACTACTACCAGATATACTGAAGGTGTTGGTTTGACCTAGAATAAAGAAACTAATTAGCTAACCAGTAATGAGTGAAGCTTTTGGTCTCAGGTCTGTCATCTGCAAATGAGGTTGGTCTAGATAAGAAGCATGTAACTGTCTTCTCCCATATACACCATTTTTCCCCTCAAAGGACATATTTGGGCCCTGGCTGGTGGCTCAGTGGACAGGCACTGGTGTGCAAACCCAAAGGTCGCTGGTTCAATTCCCCAGTCAGGGCATATAACCAGGTTGCAAGCCAGGTTTCCAGCCACATCCTTAGCTAGAGGCAGGTGAAAGGCAACCATACATTGATAGTTCTCTCCCTTTTTTCCTCCCTCTCTGCTTTTCTCTCTAAAAATAATGAATAAATCTTAAAAATATATACATTTGGTAGAAATTCAAATATATAAACCAACTACAAGTAGTATTTTGACTCTTGAGCCCCAAAGAACAGCAAGAGACAACTATCACAGATGATCTCTAACGCCTCTTCCTTGGCTTTTAAACTCAGCTTAATCTCCAAATTTCTGACTTAGAAAAGTATTAAATTTTATGTACACTCAAGGTTAGGTAGATTTGTTTTTAAGGCATATTGCTGGTGCCACATCTAATTTATTGCATGTCAAATCAGAAACACAACTTTCAATTTAAAAATGTTGCTTATAAAAAAAAACCACAATTCCCTACTTATACTGAACAGCTTTCAGGAGAAATGTCAACTGTATAAAACCATGTCCAGATCTCTGACCAAATCAACATACACACAGCTCCTAAGAACCACAAACTAGAATCTCCATTTGGGAAAAGCAGCAAATCCTGACAAAATAAGTTAATTTCAAATTAAAAAAAATTTTGTATATTATGCCTAAGTGCTGACCAGTAAGCATTACCAATCCAGTTTCACATTCTAAATGTACAGAATTATATTACATGTTTAAATAATTTTTAGGTAGTTTACTATAACTTCCAAATAAGTTTATTACTCCAAAATATTAAATGAAATAATATATTTAGAAATATTTTTTCAATAAAATGCATTCTATTCATTGATTACAATGAAGCATCCCATAATGACAAGGATACCTTATGAGAATTCACTATTAGGCAATTCTGTTGTTTGAACATCACAGAGTGCCTTTACATGAACATAGATGGGAGAGTCTACTACGTACACACCTTGGCTAATTGTATAGCATATAAGAGGATATGAACCTGTGCAGCACATTACTGTACTGTACTGAATGCTGTAAGCAACTGTTAACCATGGTATTTGTGTATCTAAACACAGGAAAAGTACAACTGAAATACGGTATGAAAGATAAAAAATGGTATACTCATATAAGACATTTACCATGAACAGGGCATGAAGAAGTGTAAAGTTGCTCTGGGTGAGTTAGTGCCTGAATGGTGAGTGAATGGGAAAGTCTAGGACATTACTACACACCAGTGATTTTCAACTGGTGCACCACAAAAAAATTTTAAAACATGACAATACTATTTAATCAGAGGCACCGACCTCTTTCCTCTTAGATCGTCAAATAAAAAAAAAAAAAAGACAACAACCAATGTAACAACAGTCATCTAGCGTGAATGAATCAAAATTATACCTATTTGCTTTGGTATGCTGTAGAGCATTAGTAATAGTTTATGCGTGCTACGGGATGAAAATCACTACAATACACTACTGTAGACTTTAGGAACACTGTGCATGTAGGCTATATTAAATTTATTAGAAAGTATTTTTATTAACCTTAGCTACTGTAACATTTTTGCTTCATAAACTTTAATTTTTTTACTTTGACTATTTTGTTGTAACACTTAGCTTAAAACACACATTGTGCAGCTGTACAAAAATATTTTTCTTAATATCTTAATATTCTTATTTCATGAGCTTTTTTCTATATTTAATTTTTTAATTTTTAAAGATTTTTATTATTTTTAGAGAGAGGGGAGAGAGGCAGAGAGGGAGAGAAACATCAAGGTATGATTTCCTTTCACCTGCCTCCAGCTACAGACCTGGCTGGAGACCTGGCTAGCAACCTGGTTATGGGTCCTGGCTGGGAATCGAACCATCGACCTTTGAGTTTGCAAGCTGGTGCCTTATCCACTGAGCCACCAGCCAGGGCACTTTTCCCCTTTTTCTATTTTCAAAGGTTTTAATTTTTTGAACTTTTTTTTTTTTTTTTTTTAATTGTTAAAAACCAGGACACAAATGCCCGCATTAGCCTAGGCCAACACAGGATCAGGATCATTAATATTACTGTCTTCCACTTCCACACCCTATCCCATTGGATGGTCTTTAGGGGAAACAACAGGCACTGAGCTATCATCCTTTATGATAACCATGCTTTCTTCAGGAACACCCCCTTAAAAACTTGCCTGAGGCTCTTCAGAAGGTGTCACTCTTAAGAAATATACCCAGGGCCTGGCTGGTGGCACAGTGGGTAAGGTGCCAGCCAGTGAACCCAGAGGTTATTGGTTCGATTCCCAACCAGGGCACATAACCAGGTTGCAAGCCAGGTCTCTAGCTGGAGGCAGGTGAAAGGCAACCATACATTGATGTTTCTCTCTCTCTGCCTCTCTCCCTTCCCATTTCTCTGAAAATAAAATAAAATCTTTTAAAAAGTATATACCCAAGGTAGTTTGCTTCCTTTTTTCATTGTAGGTTTGCCTGTAAGCAGATAATGCACCATGACTATTCCCCTCTATTAATAAAAACCTTTCAGTGTTGGGGTTCATGTTTCCAAACGTTTTAAGGACTTGCTGAGGTCCACATAAGTTTTTGCTAAACCTTTCACTATGAATTCCCTTGAGGAGGGTTCTTCTTTTGCTTCTCTTTTTCAGTTATGTGTTCCTTTTCAGGTTCTAGTAATTCCTTGTTGCCAAGTCCTTAGGAACCACCTACAGGTGCTCCTCAATGTCATTCTCATCCATATTCTGATTAAAGTTGTTCGATATGTCAACCACAGCCTTGTTGATTGTTACAACCTCCTCCTCATTCTTGGCAAATTCTTTGAAGTTGTGGACAAAACTCTTGAGTGTCTTCTTGCAGAATGCATTTATACACTCCTTGGTGACATCAACCAAAGCTCAACCAAAGTTTTTTATGCATCAGATACTGTATCTGTTCTAGAATTGCATGAGTATTGTCCTCAGTTGCATCCTGGGCAAAGATCCCCCTCAGGTAGCAGGTCTTAAAAGCTAAGAGGTGGTATTTGGAAAGAAAAATATCACTCTGATATTGGGAAGAGTATCACTAATAAAAGGCGGATGTCCAGGAGCATTATAACCAATAAGCAAAATCTTTAAAGGTATGTTTTTCTCCAAACAGTATCTCTCCATTTTGCTGACACAGCAATTCAGGAGAGCAATCTTGGAAGAGGAACTGGGTCATCCATGACTTCTTATTGATCTATGATACACTGTCAGCATGTGCTTACTGACGTGCCTGAAGGCCTTGGTCTTCTCCCTGTGCCAGTTCTCAAAGGAGTTTTGTTTCTGGGCTGCAACACTACCTCCAAGCAATACTGTTACCCTCTCCTTAAAAGCCATGACACCTGGAATTGACTTGGCCTCCATATGGATGATGGCCCTTTCAGGCATGTTTTTGGAATAGGCACATTTCATCCATATTAAACATTTGTTCTGGCAAGTAATTTTCCTCTATAATCAGCTTATCTAAGGTTTTCAAAAATGCTTCAGTCTTCTTTACATTAGCGCCTGAAGACTCACCACGCACCTCCACATTATGTAATGAATCCTTTAAACTACACAGAGCTAGCAGTAACTTCAACAACTTAGTTGGGTATAGCCTTTCTTTCAAAATCACATATAAACCTTTTGTTTTGTCAATGACTGTCATGATGCTGAGAGGGAAACACTTTTGAATATGGTCTTCAATCTCAATCATAAGAAGTTTCTTCATGTCTGATATAGGTCCTTCTTGAGTTTTTAAAAGTCTCGTTGTCTTTAATGAAGTAGATCCTTTAACAGCTTCCATCACTTTGTTCTTATTCTTCGAGATCATAGTCATGGTGGAATAGGAAATGCCTGACTAGCAAGCAATAACTGTCACTAATTTTCTACTTTTGTGGTCCTTAGTCACTTTTTAAAAAATTTTATTTTTAGAGGGAAAGGGAGGGAGAAAGAAGGGAAGAGGAACAACTATGTGAGAGAGAACCATTAACTGGTTATCTCTTGCACACGCCCTAACTGGGGACCATACCCACAACCTAGGCATGTGCCCAGACTGGGAACTGAACCAGTGATCTTTCGCTTTAAAAAACAAGACTTAATCAAGTGAGCCATACTGTACAGGGACTTAATCACTTTTGTCTCCAGGTCAATCCTCTTACTGGCAACATTACTAGTAGATTCTGTATGCTTCAGGGCTAAATGAACAAAACAAAGCAAGATTAAATCAAGAACAACAGAAAATGATGCAACCAAGACATAGTAAGCATGAGACGCATAAAACTGTGAACTATATATCAGAGTGTACTACTTTACAACACACTTTTTAACATTATAAGTAGAAAAAGTATACACTAAATAATGATAAATATGAAGTACATACACTAGTACCACAGTCACTTATCAAGAATTATGTACTGTATATTAATTGTATGTGATAGATCTTTATACAACTGGCAGCACCAGTTTGTTCATACCAGCATCCCCCAAAACATGGGTAATGCGCTGCATCACGACGTTACAATGATTATATTACTAGGTGATGGAAATTTCTCAGTTCCATTGTATAATCTTACAGGATCACCTTGCTCTGTGTGGTCCATTTCCAACCCAAATGTTGTTATGCAGCACATGACTATAACTTTGATTCTTAAAACTTAAAATCTAGCTCAGGCTGGTGCTCAAGAAGGTTCTTTGTTATTGTCTCTTTTAGGTGACTAGAACATTGGTCTGATGCGTCTCAATCTGTGCGTCTACTCCACAGGTGAGTAGGTCATGACCTTTTGTGGGGAACATGAATACCTGGAGAATTTGAAAAGCTATGGAATCTCTCCCTGAAATAATGAAATAATGTACTTGGAAACATTTGCGTACCATGTTCAGGGAGTTTATGGGTAACCAATGTTTATCTCTAACTAAGGAGCCAAGCGCCTCAGGCAATGAACATTTGCAGGGGCTGTAGAGGTCTATGAGAAGATGGGGGTCTATCTCCCACAACTTTAAAACTGACTGACACAGACAAATGTAGGTTTTATATCAGGGTTTCTTATTTCAGCACCACTGTCACTTTGGAACAGGCACATTCTTTGTTGTTAAGGATAAGTTGTACCTTGTAGGATTTTTAGCAGTATCTATGGCCTATCCACTAGATGTCAATAGCCCCAGTGGTAAAAATCAAAAATGTCTTCACATATTGCCAAACGTACCCTTAGGGGGGAAATCACTCCTAGTTAAGAACCACTGTTCTAGACAATGATTAGAAGATATTTCAAAAAACAAAGGCTACATCATTATTTGTATTATATAAGTGATGTAGGGGTTTTTGGGGTGTTTGATTATATAACACCTTTTCTACTTCAGAGAAGTTTTATCTGTGTATGCCTTTTCTTCCAACTAGACCAAAGGCAACTAAAGTTACCTTCTTTTGTACTCCACACTATTAGTACAGTGCCAAACACAGAGTAAGTACTTACATACTTATGATCTGTCTTGAAGGAAGGATTCTAATTTTAAGCCAACTGTTTGATCTTTCATGTTTGGAACATATTCTCTCCAACAGAAAATGAATCAAAACTTTAAGATCTAAATAAATGGCCTTTATCCCAGAGTGATTCATGTGGTTTTTAAAAGAACCTATAGCTCTAGAATCAGTCATAAAATATTTATTCCCAGGAAATATTTTATATTTTTCTGGCATTTAGTTTGTTTACAACAATAAATAGTATCTTCAGATAAATACAGTCTATTTTTTTTGGCAAGGCTTTCACATAATACACCAAAATAGTAGAATGACAAACACATTGCAATAAATTAACACACCACGATAACTTAAAAATGCTTTGTTCTCATTGTCATTATGAGGTCATTTAAATCTTTTGCCACAGATCATAGTTGTTTATGTTCTAAGTTTTTAAAATATGCCCATCCCAGAAGCCTCTTGGCATACACACAAGAACATTCTTCAGTTTTAGCTTTATTTGAGAGCAGCCACTATGCGACCGAAAAACAACTCTGTTTTTAGCTTTGCACAAATTTGTTTTAAAAGTTTTCATTTATAATCAAGGACTGCCAGATTAGTTAAAAGTAATTTCAATAATCCTACAAATAAGGGGTACTCTTTCAAAGCCAACCATGAATACAAATGACTCAATTATGACAATAATATGAAATAATTTAACTGCAATCCATTCAGAAGTATTTGGATAATTTGTATACATAGAAAAAATTTAAAATATTCTTTCAAAATTATTAAAAACATACATTTTTCTTGATTCTGCTCATTTGAAATATTCAAAGTTTTCAAGAGACAGGACATGAATAACTAGGTACTACAATTCATTCTGTTTATATAAACAAAATGTATGTTTTATGATTTCTGATGTAGGCAGAAAGTGATACTTTTTATTTAAATGAAGACTTAAGATCTATTGAGAATATTTATGAACACAAGAGCTCAATCTTTCTATATGGTGGTATGTTTAAATCAGACTATGTAACACTCAATTTCAAAAGTAGCTTTTGAAATGTGACTAACCACCACCACCCAAACTCTCAACTTGGAATCCACTCCAGGCGGAAGGACCACCCATGCCCTGAGGAACACTGGCATCAAAGGCGCTTCAAAACAGCCAGTCACCCACAGTGGTGTGGGGAGATGGGAGAACACATTTACTCATATTATTAACAGAGGTCACAGAGATACTAGATACATATGAGTAATGATGATTTTCACCAGCACTTTTTTTTTTCTTCGTGGCAATCAAGTGATTATGAACACAGGGATCTCAAAAGCATGTTGAAAGAGCTCAACTATATATATATATATATATTTGTTTGTTTTTTTAGTTAATTTTATTTTTGTTGTATTACATTTGTTTCATTTCTTCTCCCATTGCTCTCCCCTGCCCCTCATCCCTTAATCAACCCCCAGCTTACTGTCCATGTCCATGGGTCCTCCTCACTAGCTCACCTGCTCCCTTCCCTTGCTTTCCCCCTGTCCCCCTACTCCCCCTCCCCGCTAGTCCCCATCATTCTGCTTCTCTCTCTTTTTTTTCCGTGTCTCTTGTTTCTTTCTGCTCGCCTGTATGTTTTGTTTGTTAGTCTCCTGTATTAAGTGAGAACATATGGTATTTAACTTTTGCTGCCTGGCTTATTTCACTAAGCACGATACTCCCCTAGAAGAAAACATAAGCAAAAGAATTGCAGGTATCCCACATAGCAATATTTTCATGGCTATCTCTCCTAGGGCAAAGGAAAAAAGGAACAAATAAACAGAACAACATCAAACTGAAAAGTTTCTGCTCAGCAAAATGAGAAGGGAACCAACCATATGAGAAAACATATTTGCCAATGACATTTCAAACAAGAGTCTAATCTTCAAAATATATAAAGAACTAATATGACTCAACACCACGGAGACAGACAGCCCAATTAAAAAATGGGCAAAGGACCTGAACAGACATCTCTCCAAGGTACAAAGAGCCCATAGGCATATGAAAGAATGCTCAACATCACTAGTCATCAGAGAGATACAAATTAAAATCACAATAAGATACCACCTCACACCTGTCAGAATGGCCATCATCAACAAATCAACAAACAAAAAGTGCTGGTGAGGATGTGGAGAAAAAGGAACCCTGGTTCACTGCTGGTGCGGATGCAGGCTGATGCAGCCACTATGGAAAACAGTATGGAATTTCCTCAAAAAACTAAGAACTGAACTACCTTATGACCAAGTGATTCCACTGCTAGGATTATACCCGAATAATCCTGAAACACCAATTCTGAAGAACCTATGCACCCCTATGTTCACAGCGGCACTATTTACAATAGCCAAGTGCTAGAAACAGCCCAAGTGTCCTTCAGTGGATGAATGGATCAAAAAACTGTGGTGCATGTACACAATGGAGTTCTACATAGCAGAAAGAAAGAAGGAACTTCGACCACTTGCGGATAGCATGGCTCAACAATATTCTTTTATGCTGTACTACTTATCACATTTGGAATTTTATATTTGTATGATTTTTAAAAAAATATTATTATTAAGGCTATCTCCCTTCCTAGGTTGCGAGCTCCATGAGGACAGAGGCCACAGCTCCTCCCCCTACCAAAGGTAACCCTAGTGGCTAGTGGAGGGCCTGGTATAATAAATCTCTCTTGAATGAAAGTAAAAATGGAAGAATAAATTAGTCAAATTTATTCCTGACCTCATAGACAGGGAGCAAGAATGCATGAAATTAAAAAGTAAAATAACAATTAGCTTTGGAAACAATAATAGACAGCAAAATTACTAATCAGCCAGAGCCAACATATGTCCTTTATATCGCTCTTAATACCATTTCATCTACTACCTGGGAAGAGACAGCTATAATACAAATAATAATAATAATAGGGTATAGGTAAGCTAGGTTGGGAATTGTTCAAATAAAGCATTCAATGACGTATCCATAGAAAATACTGTATATTGAGTGAATAAATATTAATGCTTTTTGTTATTGTCTAAAAGCTATTTCTGTAGGTAGGTAACTGTTTTACATTTGTCTTTCATTTTAATTTATCATAGTCTGATCTCTTCTAAATCTCCTTTTACTGTCCCTTAAAGCAGTGCCTCCCATTAACAAGTGTGTAGCAGGTCCTCAAGTAACATTTTGTTCAATGTCACTTTGTTATAAGGTTAATGAGATGCCATAGGAAATTTAACTGTTTATATCAATTAGCCTCTGAAAAAATTAGTTTCATTTTATACATCCTTTTGCTTAAAGTCACAGAACCTAGTAAAGATGTTGATTGAGGACTTACTGTATTCAGTTTACTACGAACCAAACTGTTCTTGCTTCTTAGAATTAAACATTCTTTAAAAGCTGACCCAAACTGTTCTTGCTTCTTAGAATTAAACATTCTTTAAAAGCTGACTTTTAAATAAAAGACATTTGGGCCTCAAGAGGAAGCTATTGTTTCTTATGTTTTTCTGTACTTTATTTGTATGTTTTGTCTCTCAAGTAGTTTGTGATTACAATATATATATACTATCAAGCTGTCCTAATTCTAACAGATGAAAATTCTGGCCAAGTCTGGTGAAGCCATTCTATTTAATTTATGGCAAAGAGGATTGAAGAACTACTTGTTCTACTGTTATTCTTTACATATGATGTTTACAGACAAAGTAGAAAATACATGAAAACTTTTAAATTAATGACTAAGATATAAGAAAACAAAGGGAATTTTTCAGAGTCTAGTCACAACAAGAAAGCTCAAAGAGAAATGTTCAACTATCTGAGAGGCACGGAGCTTTCCTTAAGGACAATATATACTCATCTGCTATGATGGAGTATGGATCTTTGATTTTAACAGGCTGCTAGCCAAGGAGTCAGAAGGCAGTATTTGGAGCCTCATCATGGTGGCAAGTCCCATCAGAGACCACTACTATGAAACCAGGATTCTTAAGGGTGCTTTCAAGTGGGTGCTGCTCCATTTCTGAGAACTCAGAAGGAGTATGTGCCTGTTTGGGCTTTGGCTATGGAAGAAACAAAGGAAGTAAAAATACATTTTTTCCCCAGAGAATTTATAACCCACAAGCCCACAAACCCACAGGTTTGTGGCTGGAATTCACACTATCTGTGTGGGCCAGGAACACTCCAATCCAAAAATTTGGTTTCAATTGGTTTTGGATTGGAAATGCCCTTAGGCACCTGGCAAATACTCTCTAAAAGAGGCACTTTTGACCCAGGCCTTAGAGCATTCCCATAGGTAAAGAAAGATCCAAGAACAATGAGATCACAATCAAAATTCAGTATGAACCAGAATAAGCAGAAACAAAATAATAGAAGTCAGACCTATAGAGACTATAGATTCTGGAATTACTCAGATACTGAATATAAAATCAGTAAATTAAAACAAAATATAAATAAGATTTTAAAATAAGATTATTAAAAATATGAGACAGATTTGAGAAAAACAAAACTTCCTAAAGTAAAAAACATGACTGAAATTATAGTCAATGCCAAGTTAACAGAAGGCCATACCAAAGTAAAGAAAAAAATTAATGAACTGAAAGACAGAACTGAAGAAATTACCCAACATGTAATTTCTCAAAGACTCAAAGGTATGGAAAATATCAGTTATCACATGGATAATAAAAAGGCCCCTCACATATCAAATAGAATTTTCATAAAAAGAAAGTAGAGAAGGTAAGAAAAAGGCAGTATTTCAAGAGAAAAAGCTGAGATGTTTTCAGAACCAATGAAAGATAACTAATTTTCAGGTTTCTGGGTATTCAATTAATTCTAAACAAGATAAAAGCAACAAGCAGAAAATGACCTAGATACAGCATAGTGGAACTCAGAACAGGAGGTCACTTTAAAATCTAGGAACAAAAGGTGGCAGTGTAAAGCAAAGCTAACCCTTTCCTGACAAGGTCTGGGCCCTGGGATTAATGTAGTGTGTCTTTTACTTAGTTTCCTCACTGTAACTGTCAATAGGAGTCAAGGGGAAGCTTTGTGAGCACACAATAAATTTTCCCCTCCCCAGGATGGGGCTAAAAGGGAAACTGGCTTGGCACATCCATGACAACAGCAGATACCCTTCCTTCCCTAATCCTGAACATTAGTAGCCTCACCACCAAAATCTGCCTGGAACCTACAAGGAATATTTTCTTGTGCCTTTTATCCCTATTCTTTTGGTCACCATAAATAGCCCATAATTAACAAGTTCCCCCTAATCTCCCATGTTCTAGTCCTCTTAAGTTAAATGTGTATTTATTCTTCTGCCACCATCTCCCTCCTTCCCTCACTTTCTACCACTAAATTCTCTGGAATTCACAATATATCATTAGTAAAAACCCAATTATGTAATTCTGAGCACTTTCTTTATCTTTTTACTCTAACTGAAACCTGGCTCTCTCCTGAGGATAAGCAGCTCTTTCAAATGTTTTTGTTGGTGGTGGTGTTAGTTTTCTTCACAGAGTTGTCATATCCACTGGCCTAGAGTGGAGACAGGTGTATGTGTATAGAGGGTTATTAGTGCTCTTCATTCAGTTTTAAGAAGTGTGATACTACTGGTCCAGGGACAGGCAGACTAACAGAGAGCTAAGCAACAGATCCATGCAGTTTTGACACTTTGGTACCTGACAAACGTGACATGTCAGATTACTGAGGGAAAGGACAGATTATCCAATAAATGGAATAGAATAAAAAAGATTGTCCATATAGAAGAAGATGAAATTGAATTCCTTTATATGGTATATTTTTAAAAAATCAATCAAATTCTTAAATGCCAAAAACTTTAAGCCATTCTATCTTTAATAGAAAACAGAAGTGAACATTGGTCTCATTGATATAGAAAAGAATTTCTTGGATGAAACGCAGAAAGCAGTCACTATTTTAAAAAAATTATCCAAGAATAGTAAAAATCAAGAACATTTTTCATTAGGCAACACCTCCAAGAGTATGTGTGTATAAACACAGAAGAGACATGTTATCTTGTTTAAAAAAAAAAAAAGGACTAGCATCAAAGAACAACAAAGAACTCCTAAAAATCAGTAGAAAAAGAACACTGTAACAACAACAACAACAACAACAACAACAAAATTAACCAAAATATATCTATTTTACCAAGGAGGAAACCTATACAGCCAATAAATATATAGAGATGTTTTATCTCACAAGTGATAAGAGAAACACAAATCAAGTGCTGCTTGTGGTAATACAAACTAATAGGTCAGTATTTCATCTTGTAAAGTTGAACACTCACATACCCATGACCCAGAAATTACATTCCTTGATAAATATCAGAAAATCTGAAACACATACTAGAAGATGTACAGAAATGTTTGTAACAACTTAACTTACCACAGTAAATACCTAAGAACAACCCAGCTTTGAATTTAAAGCTGTTTGAATTTAAAAGGGATGGTCTGAATTTAAACTGTGCTGTATAGGAGTCACATGAATGAACTATAGCTACACAAAATATAAACTTTAGTAATCTAATGTCATGTAAAGAAGAAAATCAGTCCCAAAAGATTTTAGCATATCTGATACAAATCCATAAACCCAGCCACGCTAACAAAGTTAACAGCTTTAAGGAGATACAGTTCATATAATACAATTAATCAATTTCAAGTATGCAATTCAATGGTTTTTAGTACATTCAGAAATGTGTAACCATTGCCACAATCTATTTTTAGAACATTTTTATATTTTCAGAAAATAACATTTCTCTTTCCCACATAACACTTCAAAACATACCTTTTCCTACAACGATCACCAACCTACTTCCTGTCACTATAGATTTCCCTGTTTTGGATATTTCATATAAAAATATGGTTATTGTGACTGGCTTGTTTCACTTAGTATAATATTTTTAGGGTTGTTCTACATTGTGTACACTTTCTAGAATACTTATGAGATGAAAATATATACAATAGAAAGCAAAGTGAATGAATATTGAAATCTGGATAACAGGAACAGAGAGGCAGGGGAGATCAAATGGATAGATATAAGTTATTGCATAGTTGTAACTTTTGTAGTAGGTTCACTTATTATTATAAATAGATAGATAGATAAATAAGGGCCACATTAGAACAATGAGTGTCTTAACCCAAGGATCATGATTAATCTAATTATGGTAATTGCACATGAGAATTTTAAAGGGACAAATTTAATAAATCTATCGTTTTGCTCTTTGATACTAAAAAGAGGGTAAAAAGACAAATCACAAACTAAATGATCTGCAAAACATATAAATGATAAAAAAAAAAAAAAAAAAAAAAAAAACCGGAACAGTATATATGAACAACTCTTATGAATCAATAAAGCAAAGATTGGTACTTAAAAACAATAGGTGCTTCACAAATGAAGAAACATGAAGAAATGTTCTTCCTTAATAGTAATTAGGGAAAATGTCAGATAAAATCATTTTCATTTCCCATTTTATTCAGAATAAAAGCTGCATTTCATCCACAGGTCTACAAACTCTTTGTGATTTGGCTACCTGTTTGTCCTCAATTCTACTCCACTTCCTGCTTCAATCTGCTTCTGTTGCATATGCCTCTTCATTATTCTTGGACAAATCAGAAACGCTTCATTCTCAGGGCTTCTGAATTTATTGTTTCCTTGGCCTGAAGTATGTTTTTCCAGAATAATATATAGCGTGTATCATTCTTTTTATTAGGCCTTTGTGCAAATGTCACTTTCTCAATGAAGCCTTCCATGACTATCCTATTTAAATTACTACCTGCTCACATCCCTGAATTTCCTATCCCCTTAACAGGCTTTACCTTTTTGTTTTTATTGCCCTTAATTACACCTGATTATTTTACCTATTTTTTTGTTTACTACTCTCTTTCTCCCCACTCCTCCAACCCACAAATACAAAAAATGCAGGGCCTTGTGATGGCCAAAACTTTTATCCATCTTGTTTAGTGCTATATGCCCATAGAAAAGAATACAGTCTAGCACACACAGCAGGAACTCAACAAATATTTGAGAAAAACATATAGATTAAAACTATGAGATAGTGTGCCTTACATACTCAACTGGCAAAAACTGAAAAGCCTGATAATATCAATTAATGGTGAGCAACAGGAACTCATATTACTGGTTAGAATGCTACAGACACCTGGGAAAACAATTTGATTGAACCAGTCAAGGTAACTGTGCACATGATCCACAATTAAGAAATTCTACACTTATCTATGAAGTTCTAGCCCTGTTCAGGTGGCTCAGTTGGTTGGAGCATCATCCTGTACACCAGAAGGCTGCACAATCCTGGGTCAGAGTACATACCTAGGGGGAGGGTTCAATCCCCAGCAGGGGCACATGAAGAAAATGCGTAGATGTTTTTCTCTCACATCAATGTTTCTCTCCCTCTCTCTTTCAAATCAATAAACATATCCTCAGGTGAGGATTAAAATTAAAAAGAAGAAAAACTTCTATATATACCTAGGTGACAAGTCCAAAAATATTCACAAAAATAATAAACTTACAATAATTGGCAATGGAATAGCCACACTGCGATAGCAATATAGCTATAATAGATTCTATGTAACACTCAAAATTAATCAGCCACAAATTCACAGACAAAAATAACTCAAAAATGGAATGCTAAGACTTCATTCTAGAAGGCAGAATACTGTAGATGAACATGGTACTCACTTCCTCCCAAAACCACATAAAAAAAAATCTAAAGTACAGAAAAACTATCATTCAGAACCACCTCAAATCTAGTTGAAAGGATGTCCTACAAAGAGGGATTTAAAGAGGAAAGGTCACTCAGAGATTAGCAGAAGGGGCATAGATGCAAAACAGGCTGGTCCTATGCCCATGTGCAGTGGTTTAAAATTGGGAGGGAACCCTAGCTGGTGGCACAGTGGATAAGGCACCAGCCTGTGAACCTAAAGGTCACTGGTCCTATTCCCAGCCAAGGCACATAACCAGTTTGCAAGCCAAGTCTCCAGCCAGCTCTGTAGCTGGAGGCAGGTGAAAGACAACCAGACACTGATGTCCCTCTCCCTCTTTGCCTCTTTCCCTTCCCCTCTCTCTAAAAATAAATAGAATCTTTAAAAAAAAAGAACAAAATGAAATAGAGCATGAAGACAACCAGATACAAAGTAAAACACAACAGTTATAAGGATGCTCAAGGAAGTTAGGAAGAACTTGAATAACATGAAAAAATGCAGAAACTATAAAAAGAAATAAATCAGAAATGAAGGATACACTAACTGAAATGAAGAACATTAACAGGGAATCAACAGGAATGTAGGTAATGCCACGAATCAAGTCAGTGACTTGGAATATAAAGAAGCAAAAAACCATCAATTAGAACAGCAAAAATAAAAAAATTAAAAAAACATGAAGACAGCGTAAGGAGCCTCTGGGACAACACCAAGTGTACCAACATTCTCATCATGTGGGTGCCAGAAGAAGAAGGAGAGCAAGAATTTAAACTTACTTGAAAAACTAATGAAAAGAAAACTTCCCTAACTTGGTGAAGAAAATACAGATATACCAGTCCAAGAAGTGTGGAGTCCTAAACAAGATAAACCCAAAAAGGTTCACACCAAGACACATCATAATTAAAATGTCAAAGGTTAAAGACAAAGAGAGAATCTTTTAAAAGCAGCAAGAGAAAAGCAGTTAGCTACCTAAAAGGGAACCTTATGAGCTCATAAAACTGTCAGCAGTTTTCTCAACAAAAAACTTGCAGGCTAGAAGGGATTGGTGAGAAATATTCAAAGTGATGAAAAGCAAAACCCTATAACCTAGATTACCATACCCAGCAAAGCTATCAAAGAGATAAAGAACTTCCCAGGCAAGAAAAAGCTAAAGGAGTTCTTCATCACAAAACCAGTATTAAATAAAATGTTAAAGGGTCTTCTTTAAGAAGAATAAAATTAAATAGATCAAAACTATGAAAAATAAAATGGCAATAAATACATATCCCTCAACAACTGAATCTAAAAATAAAAATAAACAAACAAGCAGAACAGAAACAGACTCACAGATAAAAAGAACATTTTGATGGTTGCCAGATGGGAGGGGTTTGAGGGGGTAAGTGAAAATGATGAAGGGATTTAGAAGTACAAATTGGTAGTTACAGATAGTAATGGGAATGTAAAGTTCCACACAGGGAATATAGTCAATAATATTCTAATAATTATGTATGGTGTGAGATGGGTATCAGATTTATCAGAATGACCACTTAGTTAAGTTATATAATGTCTAATAATTGGGATATACACCTGAAATGAATATAATATTGTATGTCAACTGTTAATTGAAAAATAAAAAATAATTAAAAACAAACAAAAAAATTAGAATGTTAACATGAAAGCAATTTATTAATGGCTGAGTTGATAAGCAGAATATGGTATATAAACAATGGAATATTATTGAGCTTTGGAAAGAAAGGAAATTTTGGCATGCTATGTATAACATAGATTAACCTTGAGGGTATTTTGTTAATTGAATGAAGCCAATCACAAAAGACACTACATGATTCCACTTACACGAGGTATTTAAAAGTAGTCAAAACCAGAGGCAAAAAGAAGAACTACGGTTGCTGGAGATTGGGTAGAGGGAAAACAAATAGTTATTATTTAATGGACATAGAGATTCAGCTTTGCATCTAGAGATGGATGGTGGTCATGGCTGAACAATAATATGATTGCATCTAATACTGTACACTAAAAATGGTTAAGATGGTAAATTTTGTTATGTATATTTTAACACAATAAAAAAAAAGCTGGGGAAAAAGTGAATGTGTTAAGCAGTAAATTTGAAGTTTTGAGACTTTCCAGTTTGGGGATAAAAAATAATAGCAATAATGAAAACTGCTAAAAGTTAAGTAGTCTGAGTTAACTCTGTCACAGTAACATAAGGAACAAATGTAAGAAAACGGAGTGTGCTAGTCAGGCAGTTAGTGTAGAATAATGATGTGGGACAACCTCAAATAGAGTGGGCAAAAGTTTTGCTTTAAAGACCAAAAATTCCCAAATTCAAATAAATCAGCAGAGCTGTGGGCTGTGGGAAACAATACATGAAACAAGCTCTCTTCTTGAACTGACTTCAGGCAGACTATAAATCTAAGGCAAAATGAAAAAAAATACTAGTCTAGAAATAGTGGCTATAGATGCAAACAGTACAACTAATGTGATACATGTCCAGATAGGGAAAGACCACGTGAACAGAATCACCCAAGATGCTTACAACCAGAATCCCTTATTAATTTACATATTTAATTTGGATTCTAAAACAGCAGCCCAATTAACTGAAACTTCACAAGTATAGGAATTTTAGCACTTTCTGAAACTACTACTACTACTACCACCACTACCACTACTGCTACTACTACTTTCCTATTTTTTCTTTAGATCTTTTTTAAAAAGCTTCTTGGAAAAAGTTGTTTTAAATCAAGTTTTAGTATTAGTAAAAGAAAAAAAAATCATCTTTAAAATAATCCAGGAAATTCTGAGATATTTACTGGCAACTCTAAGGAGAAAATGTGCTGGCAATGTTTTTAGATAACCCTAGCAGCTTACAGTTTTTTAGTACACATTCCACAAGTGACTCTAAAATTTTTTTTTATGTGTGTAGTAAAGTTTCACCTTGTTACATTATAAAGCCCTCAGAGTTAACCTGTTAAAGGGATGATTCAAGGAAGGAAAGCAAACCTGTTTTAAAATTCTAGCCACTTAACTAGATGTGTATAAGTTATGACTGGGCATTATAAATTGGTTTCCTCCCCATCACCAAGATATGAAGCAAACTGAAAATTCTCTTAAGATTATTTTAAGTTCAGATTTTCCTTTTAAAACTGGGCTACCTGGTAAAATGAATACAGAACTGATTCAAAATATTTTATTTCAGAATAAAGAACAAACAAACAATGCTGTTAAGTAAAGCAAGATCTCCTGTCTTAAAAAGTGGGAGTCACCTGGCTGGTGGCACAATGGATAAGGCGCCCACCTGTGAACCCAAAGGTCACTGGTTCAATTCCCAGTCAGGGCACGTAACCAGGTTGCAAGCTAGGTCTCCAGCCAGGTCTGTAGCTGGAGGCAGGTGAAAGGCAACCATACATTGATGTCTGTCTGTCTGTCTGTCTCTCTCTCTCTGCCTTTCTCCCTCTCCCTCTCTCTAAAAAAAAATAAATACAAAATCTTAAAAAAAAAAAATGACAAACAATGTTTAAAAAAAAAAGTGGGAGTCAAAAAAAAAACTACTCTTGCAGAGTGATAGCAAGAGTTCTCCGACCTTCATGCCTTCTCTGAATTAGTATTCACAATCCTGGGTGTTGTTGACAAGTTCTAAAGCCACCAGTACTAATCTCAGTACATCTTTTATCCCTATTTAAATCTGTCACCAGAAGTCAGCAACTTTCTAAGCAAAAAGGTGCCGAACATTTCCCACCCTTCCTCAACACAAAGTGTTTTTACATTATTAGTCAGTTGGAGCAGTTATTAACAGCCATTAACAAAATTCTCTATATCCATTCACTTGTTTATCTGAATCTCACTGGTTCTCCTCTAGGGACACTGCTTCCCCTGTCCCCCTTTAAGGTGGTGAATTTTTCTCTCCCATACTTGCTACCAACTCCAGCCCCCAACTTTGAATATCATGTTATCAGACTATACCATCTACTATATCCCTCTTTACTGCAGATATCCTATGACGATAGTCACTCCCTTCATCTACCGAAACACTAAGCTTTGGTTCACGGCTACTCTAATATTAATTCTGTCATAAATCTTAGTGATTTCAGTATCACAGATGATGATCCTTCCAACACTGTGGTCCTCACAGTTGACTGACTTATTCTATACTCCATCTTATCTCAAAATTTCACTCCCAGAATAATAACTAGAGTATGTCATTCCTAAATATTGTATTTTCACCATAATCTTAATTTGTATCCCACTCTTCAACCACCATCTCTAATCTTTCCTTTTCATTCTCTCCAGTAACCCAAGGCTAACAACTCTTCTGTCTCATAGGAACCTACAATTTATTAACCCTCTCACTTTTTCCTCATCCCTTGTCCTCAGCATATTCTTATTTCCCTCCTAATCCAACACAGATATCATGGTTCATTATTACAATCACTCCCTTACCCTCAATCCCCTTGCCCCTTTCTTGCTTGGTCATACTTGGATGATGAAATTCTACTCTGGCTTAATCCAAAACTCTCCTTACTCCAAACTTGCACTACATCATACATTTGCTAAAGAAAACATAATTAAGTTGCTTCATCTTACTTTACATGGCCATGAATTTCAAGTACACCCTTGCTGCTGCTTAGCAATACTATTAAATATCACTCTTTGCCAATCAGACACTATTTCATCAACTTTTCAAACCTCACCTCCTTTCTTACTCTCAGTTGATCTTACTTCCTATTTCACTAAAAAATGTAAGTAATTAGAAAAGTACCATCACCATTTCTACCCATTACCCCCTGTAATCATATTCTTCGCTTTCTCTTCTTCTTTCACAATGGATGCAATGTCACACACATCTATCAAAAGCCAATTTCTCTGCTTATGCAAATATTCAACTCCTTTTGCCTACTTCAGAATGCAGTTTTCTGCATTATTTTTTTCCTTTCTCTGATGGAACATTCCAAGAAGCAGAGAGCATGCCATTATTTTTCTATTAAAGAAAAATGTTCTAGATTTCACACCCTCTTCAATTTCCTTCCTATTCTTCTGTGACCCATTACAGAAAAACTTAAGATCTGTCCATGCATGAGTCCGTAATAACTTTTAAAAAAAAAAGAGAGAGAGGAAGCTGTACTAGATAGAGGGAGCTCTACTAGCATTAGTTAGAAATGCTACCTAATAAATGTAGAAGGAATGATAGATGTACAGAATCAGCATTTACCCAGGTAAAATGTTTTTTGAACCTTTATTCTTTCCTACCTATAATCACTCCCTTGATATTCTTCACTTTGAGATCTATATAATGAAGATTCCCAAATTTATATCCCAAGCCCTGACCTCTCCAGCTCTGATCTTTTCCCTGAACTCTTAAACTGTGTTCATGCCTTCTCCATGTGTCTACTTTGATATCTAATAGGCATCTTAAATTTAACATGCGGCCAAAAACTTATTTTGAGGTTGCCTTGCAAACTTGTTCTACCCACAATCTTCATTATCTCAGGATTACTTCAACAGCATATTGATTAATCTCCCCAACTTTGTCATTTCCCACTTTAATTACTCTGAAGATAGCATCCAGATACTATTAAGCATACTGTTCTTACTCTATCTATATGACATGATGGATGTTAACTAAACATACTGCAGCAATCACATCACAATGTAATCATTATGTTATACAGTGATGTATGTAAATTACATCTCAAGAAAACTGAAAAAAAAAAAAAAAAAGTCAGATCTTATAACATATCATCTTAAACATTCCAAAAGCTACTCATCTCACTCACAAAGTAAGTTTGAACCCTTAATATGGCTTACAAGGCCTTCTAGTGCCATGCTATCTCTATGACCTCACTGATTGTCCTTTCCTTCATTCCCTCTATTCACACCATTTCCTTGCTCTTCCTCAAATATAATAAGATATGCTACAGATTCAAGGCCACTCATTTGCTATTTCATCTGCTCATGTACTTTTCCCCAAATGGTGCGCTCCCTGACCTCTATTTCCTTTCATTTCTGCCCCGGTATTTTTCTTACTAGAGACTAATCTATCTTCCTCTTCACCAGAATATAGGATTTATGAGGTCAAGGATTTGTACATTTTGTTGACATGGTGCCTAGAATAGTTCCTGGCATACGTGAAGTGCTCAATAATTAGTTGAAGGCAAGTTGGGGCACTGAAGAATGTTGAATAGAAAAGACTAGTTATCCTTTCACCATTGTGTATTAAATCAGAGATAACTAGGAAAAAAATAGATTTTATTATATCTAACCTCTTTGATTATAAATAAAAAATATTCATATTCTGGATTAAATTTCAAACCTATTTTTTATATAGGGCTTACATTATGTAACAAAAATTATCACATAGATTAATGAAACTATTACTATAGTGGAGGTTAGTTTATCTGAGATAAAACTGATTGTGTATCATTTATGTGTTTATTAAAAATTCCCTAATGAGGCACATCTGTGATAAAGGCCCATTAAGCTATTACCTGCATCACCTTCTCTACTCATCAATGTGAGTCACACACAAACACATACATTAAAATAATGAATTACTGTTTTCTTTAAAAATCTTATAATTCAACATTTTTACTCATTTATAATACCAATTAATAAGGTTGCATCATCACATTTCCATAAGGAACTAGACAATCAATAAAAAGAGTAGTTCATTCTAATTGTTACATTCATGTACCTGTCATCTGCCTCCCTTACTATTTACCTTTCAGGAATGAAACTCATGATGTTACTATACTGCATGTATTACCAAATGTAAAAAAAGAGAAAATGTGAAGAGTCTAAACTAAAATTCATTTTAAATAACAAATCAACAAACTATACTCCAGCAAGTGTTAGTGATTAAGAGTACTTATTTTTCTGAAGAGCTTAACATTTTGGAAATTCAAGCCACAGAAAAACCAGTGAAAGGTAACAGTATATTCTCATGCTGACACTGTGTGGCTTATTGAAGTATAACATCACAGAAGTCCTGAGGTTCAAGGTAATTATTACTGAGAACACATATTTCTTAAGACACAAAGCCAACAAAACATACATTTGATGTGAATCATACTCTATAGCTTATAAAGTACCTTTCTAAATACTCAAATTAAGCAAGAAAGGTATTATTAGTCTCACTTTCCAAATGAACAAACTAATTCTCTAAGATAAACTAATTTAACATGTCTAAGACGTGAAATACCCTTTACATTTACAAACACTGCTGCATCCATGTATGTGGCAAGGATTCACAAATAACAATACCTTATCTGGGGCCTTTAAAAATACAGTTAAAGACTTAAAAATGCAGTATATATTAGAATATCAATTCTACATTCAACTAACAGTAAGAAAACATATATACAACTTGATGATAATTCCATAGCACTGGCCCTTTTACTCATTGTTGAAGGCATTATAAACTGGTATAATCCAGTTCCATTTCTGGGAACCTAGTCAATGAAAATAATTCAGAATATGGAAAAAGCTACAGATTATTTATAACATCCTAGATGCTTGGCATCTGAGATTTAAAATTTGGGTTTTGACACTGGTAGTTTTAACAGCTTATGAGAGAACCAGAAGTTGATTCACAGCATATGTAAAGTTGCTAAGTGTGTGTGAGGAAATCACATAACTAATGAGTAGGTGAGCCTGACTGCCAGCATTAAATACTTCTCCCTGTGGTCTCTACTAGATCTCTAACACTGGAGACATTTCTAAAATGGGGGAAGAAAGAAAAACATCTTTGTTAAAAAACTGTTTTTAAAAGTAAAAACCTCTAAAATAGCAAGCCAATTATTTGGCTGGTAATAAAAGTAAAGAGATCTAAGAAAGTACTGATTTTTGTGGGTTTGGAATTGTTAATGGACTTAGAGCACATTTCTTTTCAATGCCATAGTCCTACTTTGGTGAAAGGTCAGAAATATGATTAAGTATTCAACAACAGAGAAATGATCAATTAAACCACAATCTAATCACTCAGCAGCTGAATTAGGGTAATAGAATTACAGATATTTTTTACATTTCAAAATATTTTATATGACATTAATATTACATCCACAAGTAAAAGGGTCAGTATAAAAATGTACTGCTTAAAAACACTCAGCAAAATGGGAATAGAGGGAGCATACCTTAACAAAATAAAGGCCAATATATGAGAAACCTGAAGCCAACATTATACTCAAGAGGCAAAAACTAAAAGCTTTCCCCCTAAGATCAGGAACAAGACAAGGCTGTCTGTCCTCTTTCTCCACTTCTGTTCAACATCATTTTGGAAGTTCAAGCCATAGCTATCAGAGAAGAAAAAGGAATCAAAGGTATCCAAATTGGAAAGGTGGAAGTCAAACTGTCATTATTTGCAGATGATATGATAGCATATATACAAAACCTGACAGACTCCACCAAAAACTTACTTGACCTAATAAGCAAATTTAGCAAAATAGCTGGATATAAAGTCAATATTCAGATATCAAAAGCATTTTTGTATACCAATAATGAAACATCAGGGATAGAAGCTAGAAAACAAATCCCATTTACCATAGCAACAAGAAAAATAAAGTACTTAGGCATAAACTTAACCAAGAAGGTAAGAGACCTGTATTCAAAAAACTACAGAACACTGAAGAAAGAAATGAAGGAAGATACAAATAAATAAACCATGTTCATGGATGGGAAGAATTAACATCATTAAAATGTCCATACTACCCAAAGCAATCTATAGATTCAATGCAATCCCAATTAAAATACCAATGACATGCTTCACAGAGATAGAAGAAATACTTCAAAAGTTTATATGGAGCCAAAAACACCCACGAATAGCCACAGCAATCTTGAGAAAGAAGAACAAGGTAGAAGGAACCACAATACCGGACATCAAACTAAGCTACAAGGCTACTGTAATCAAAACTATCTGGTACTGGCATAAGAATACACATATATATCAATGGAACAGAATACACAGCCCAGAAATAAACCCAGGACTCTATGGTCAATTAATATTTGACAAAGGGGGAAGGAACATAA
The DNA here is from genome assembly GCA_004026585.1 of Noctilio leporinus. Classification (NCBI taxonomy): domain Eukaryota; kingdom Metazoa; phylum Chordata; class Mammalia; order Chiroptera; family Noctilionidae; genus Noctilio; species Noctilio leporinus. The sequence continues at coordinate 13,398 of PVIW01004155.1, read as the reverse complement.
AATGGAATAACAATGGTCTCTTCAATAAGTGGTGTTGGGAGAACTGGACAGCAACATGCAAAAAAATAAAACTAGACCACCAACTTACACCATACACCAGAATAAACTCAAGATGGATAAAGAACTTAAGCATAAGCAGTGCCACATAAGCAGTGGACAAAAAACAGAGGAAGTAAAATTTTAGATATCCTACGCAGAAATATGTTTACTGATACTTCACCAAGGGCAAAGGAAATCAAAGAACACATAAACAAATGGGACTATATCAAACTGAAAAGTTTCTGTTCAGCGAAAGAAAACACCAGCAAAATTCAAAGGGAACCAACTGTATGGGAAAACATATTTGCCAATGATACCGCAGACAAGGGTTTGATCTCCAAAATATATAAAGAACTTATGTGACTCAACACCAGGGAGACAGACAGCCCAATTAAAAAATGGGAAAAGGACCTGAATAGATAATAATTCTCCGAGGAAGACATACAAAGGGTTCAAAGGCATATGAAAGAATGCACAACATCACTAGTCATCAGAGAGATGCAAATTAAAACCACAATAAGATACTACCTCACACCTGTCAGAATGGCCATCCTCAACAAATCAACAAACAACAAGCGTTGGGGAGAAAGTGACCAGGGTTCTTTTTTCCTGTTGGTGGGAATGCAGGCTGGTGCAGCCACTATGGAAAACAGTATGGGGTTTTCTTAAAAAGCTAAACATGGAACTGCCTTTTTTTTTTTTTTTAAATATATGGTTGCCTTTCACCTGCCTCCAGCCACAGACCTGGCTGGAAACCTGGCTTGCAACCTGATTATATGCCCTGGCCGGGGAACTGAACCAGTGACCTTTGGGTTCGCAGGCCAGCACCTTATCCACTGTGTTACCAGCCAGGGCCTGGAACTGCCTTTTGATCCAGCAATTCCACTACTAGGATTATACCTAAAAAACCCTGAAATACCAATTCATAAGAACCTATGTACCCCTATGTTCGTAGCAGCACTATTTACAATAGCCAAGTGCTGAAAACAGTCTAAGTGCCCATCAGTGGATGACTGGATCCAAAAACTTTGGTACATTTACACAATGGACTACTACACAGCAGAAAGAAAGAACTCCTAACCTTTGCAACAACATGGATGGAAATGGAGAGTATTATGCTTAGTGAAATAAGCCAGTCAGTGAAAGACAAATACCATATGATCTCACCCATTACAGGACAATAATGAACAAAACAAACAACAAGCAAAACAGAACCAGATACATGAATACAACGAATAGACCTTCAGTGGGCAGGGGAGAATGGGGAGCGGGGAGAAAGAGGCAAAGAAGGGGAGTTTAGTCAAGAAACTAGTATGGAAGAACCATGGACATGAAAAACAAGTGGGACTGACTTTGCGGGGGAGTGGATGGGTGGGGAAGGGGACAGAGGGGAGTAAAAAGGGAATGGATGTAATACAACAGTAAAATTAAGTTAAAAAAAATGTACTGCTAAACAGAAGAGGGAACAATTCTTAATTCATTTAATGAGGTCAGCATTACTCTGGTATCAAGAACTAAGGACACTGTAAGAAACAAAAACTGTAGACAAATATTCCTCATTAACTCAAGTACAAAATCTTTGACAAAATACTACTAAATTGAGTCTAGAAATACAGGTATTTGCAAAATCATATTATACAAAATCATAATACAACATGACCAAGGGAAGTTTATCCTAGGAAAACTACTGCTTACATTTCCCTGTTATAGATAAGTATAACTATCACTTTTTGGTATTTGCACTACATAGCTGTGTTAATAAAGACAAAGATTAGATCTGGTCCACTCAGAGTAACTCTGAAATATTTGCTATAAAACTTCTTGATCAAATTAATTTAAAATCTAACACACAAATGAATACCTCAATTAAAAATATATTCATTTAAGATATCTTCATTTAATAAATTTATTCTAAGATTAGAATTAAGTTATAGTTACAACATATTTGACTTTAAAGACAGAATTCAACATTTCTTAGAATAATGAAGTTAAGGACCTTAAGTAAAAAATTTCTTCAAAGATGCCCACATATATGATTGTATTGTCTATGTGAGACTTAGTGGCAAACGATGCTCAAACCCTTAAAGCAGGTTTTGTGCTTTTCTGCTGACCAATTCTAATATAGAGAATTCCTCTTTATGTTACTTTGAAATCTTTATTTCATCTTTTTTTTTAATCTACTGACCAAAAGCAATGACTTCTGAGATGAGAGAAATCAAATCAGCATTTATGTATCATCTTGCAAGTACTTGAAAATAACTATTAAGTTACTTTTTAGGCTTTTCTTATTCAGGCTAAATTAACTGAGTTCTCTCAACCATTGTTAACATTATAACACTACCAAACTTCATTTTTTTTTTATCATCACTTCCTGCAAAAGCCAAACATTTAAAATAAATTAGTTACAACAGAGCACCATATTCCTACAAGAATATGCAAGACACATGTGTCCATCCTAATATTTTTACTACAACAGTCACTCAATTTTCAAATATTAAAGTATGTTGAGTTTTTCCCCACATAAAAAGAACCTATGAAAACAAATGTTTTACCTATAAGAAATAAATAACAGAACACAGAACACCATTTTTAGGCAATGGTGTTAACAGTGTTCTTTCATCTAGAAGCCGAAAGGACTAATCCTTGTCTAAAATATATCTAGTTTTAAAAGATACATGTATACATAAAAGCAGTAATCTGCAAAATCAGTATTGTTTGCTAAGGTATATGCTAATTTGCCAAGGATTGTTGAAATACTATGTACACTAGAAAACAATCCTCATTTATTCTAGTTTTTGTCTTTGTTTAGTTTTAACATGGTTTTAAATAGTACTGTATTGCTCTAAAAGAGATGCATAGTTCAAGGCAGTTATAAAAATCACTTACTATGCTACACTTTTTTACTACTCACAGCAAAACTGAGGGAAAAACTAAGTATCACACATTTTGTATTAGTGAAACCTCACTAATTAAGAAATAGTAGGAGTTACAGGTAAAAAGCCCACTCATGAATTACATGTTGAGAAAAAAGTTGAATGACTAGAACACACAGTGCTGGATTCAAGTTTCTATATCCTGAGACTAATGGAATCAAACCTAGGCAAGTCTTACTTTTATAAATGGACAAAAGTAATTTGTAGTTAGTAAATCAAAGAAACCAAGAATAAGCCGCCAAGAGTTAAAATACTAGTCCCTAAATAACTCAGAATTAAATGAAGTATACAGATACCACATTAACTTCCTTCCTAAAACATTCCTGGAAAATAAGACTTAAAAGTTTGTTTCCATCACATCCAAAATGCACTCAATGTGCTAAACTGAAGAAAAAGAAGTCAATATTTAATTAGTATCTATTCTTACCTGGAACCCACTTTATTTCCATTTCCATATCATTTTCTTTGCTTTGCTTTTCTTTTTCTTGAATAATCTGCAAGAGTTGTCTATATTTAGCAATTTGTTCTTCATCATCTTTCTGACTTTTAATTTTCCCATCTTCTTCTACACTGATTTCATCACCACCTAACCAGAAAGAAAATTATTTATACACAGGAATAATTCATGTCTAACTCCAGTGTTTAAATCTCAGTCAATCCAGTGCCCTCCTGAAAGATGCTGTCAGCCATACTAGGAAAAGAGAATATCAAAATCAGACTTAAACTTAATATTAAGTGAATTAAATAAAAACTTAGGTCTTATTTATAATAAAAAAACCAACTTCAATATAAATTAGTATTGTCATAGTAGTACACTTGGGAATCTCTCTTTTATTAAAATTCATGTTTATGAGTAATTCTGTTCCTTATACGCAAGACAACAGGGATGACATTTTATCCTTCTTTACGCTTTCCACCTACCACCACAAGCTTTAAAATGTTATAATCAGTGATCGCTTCAGCAGCACATATACTAAAATTGGAACGATACAGAGAAGATTAGCATGGCCCCTGTCCAAGGATGATACGCAAATTCATGTAGTGTTCCATATTTTTTAAAGCACCTGTACAGACCGCCCCTCCCCCCCTCAAATGTTATATCACTAGAAGGAGGCAAAATATTGTTAAGATGCATTTTAAAAATGGGTTCAGCTGTTCACGCTGAACAGACAAATAAAAAAAAATTTGCTAGTAATTCAAAACAAAAAATGAGTTCTTTCCATTTGATGGTGAGCAAATACATTTACTCTCAGGATCCCATTAATATATTAATAAAAATGAGTAAGAAGTTTATTCAATTAATTTCTCTGAGTGGAAAACATATTCACCTTTCCATTTCCTGATATTATAACAATAATTAGAATACAGAGGAACAGTAGAAAACTTATGGACAACAAATACATGAAAACGAATACGTGAAAAGTTTGTTTGCTCTACATTTCCAATGTAATTCTCCCAAGGCAAAACCATAAATTAATAACTTGGGTTTTAATGTAAAACATGCAGACTTACTGAACTGACTAACTGTCTTAGTAAAAAAAAATTTAGAAGTAGCAAAAAGAAGACCCTCTTTTTTATGAGCTACAGCTAATGGTAAATAAAAATGTCTGACATTATTAAGCATTTAGCTGCGAAACATCAATGTTAACAGATTGTCCTTACATCTTTAAAAAGGTGATATGGAAAAAAGATTGGTTAAGTAAATGTTTTTACAGTTTTTTCCTCTAAATGAATAAAAAATAGTCCAGGACATTCTTTCCATCCTATCACACTTTTACATTTTCACTCAAACAGCTGAAATTCATTTTTTTCCTGTTTGTGCTTTGTGCTACAATAATAATGTTGGATGGAATTCTGTCATGTATCCCGTAATTCAATGGATAAAACATCAGGAATGCATTAACAAAATGGCAATGTATTTCTTTCTATTAAAAGCTTACTTCTGAAAACATAATTAGAAGCAAGCTCCTTCCAGGTTGAAATTTTAGTGGTAAGTCTCTCTTGGCCTACTTTAAATTGATTTTTTCCAGTATTACTTTCTGAAACCCTAAAATGTGGGATAATTCATGTAGGTCTGTTTTTTCCCAATTCAAGGACAATGCTCTGTGAAAGCCTTAATACTATATAATGAGTGAAAAAATTAATTTTAACTGTAAGAAGCCCTGCTCTGATCTCTTACAAACAACATCAGGAAAACCTAGTAATTCTAAAGCATTCAAATGCACTATCACATCTAATAGAGGTACTAAATTACAGATTAAAGTAAGCTTGTAATCAATTAAATAATGAAGAAAAATGCATGCTGTAAAAAATTTAATGAGTAATATATTTCAAACAAAAAGCCATGAACTCTTAAAGGTTTAGAGGTAAAAATATATGATATGAAGTAGTACGCTAAGCACTGTATTTCCCATTCTATTTGTGGAACACAGGGCAAGAGCAGTCCTTTATGAACACTTACAAAAATTATTTTCAGTAGTCTAAAAGGAATGGTGATAGCCCAATCACAGGATCTTTCATAAGAATGTTAAGGTTTAATGGACCTATGATAATACTAAAAAAGCATTTTGGAATATAATTGTATGTTTGGGTTATAAAAGTAATACAAATGTAAAAGGAAAGCCAAATAGACAGCTATGAATATGTTAAGATACATATAAAAGAGTATTTATTCTGGTTATTTTAGAACATTTATACCTATGTTTAACATCTATGGTTCTTCCTTTTGCTGTCAGCACCAAACCCCTTATTCATAATTTTGCATGACTTGGAATTCTTCTATTCGATAGAAGAAAAAAGATGTGAAGAGATGAGGAAGATAATATCAACCAAAAACTGAGTAGAAATTATAATCAAGCAACTAAATTCTCAAAAGGCCTGATCCAGTGTAAGAAAAAGGGGTACTTTGATTCTATTTTTTAAAAATTAGTTATTTTAAGCACACAGCATATATATTTTTAAAATATGCCATTACTCATTTCAAAAATCAAAAGTGATTTTTTAAAAAATATTATAGATAATCCGTGAATTTCTGCTCCCATTAATAATGAGCTAGGTACTTCAGACTGACTCTGTCACTGAGAACATCATGTTGGGTTAAATACTTTTAAAAATCTTTTTACAAATTCCAAGGGATTTTTAAAAAACCCTTAAAAAATGACAAGTTAGTGAAGAATAACTAAGTCAATATCAAGTAGAAGGGAGCACTTAAGAGATGATCCCCAAGTTGACGACTGGTTTTAACCTGAGAGCATTTACTGATTCACAAAAGAAACATGTGCGACTAAACTACAGTGTGGGCAGCCAAGAGGACAAAAGTTAAAGACCACAAAAGAGGTGATTTCAGCTAGTATCCCCACATTAAGCAGGGACCTGGAGGAATATATTCTCAGAGCAAGAGTCGACCAGAAGCCAGCCAGCCTTTGTGAAGACTTCCATGACCCATGAAATCCAGGGAATCTCAAGCATTACAACGCAGTAATGTGGTCTCAGAATGATCAGAGTAAACGAAGATTCTCTCTGATGAGGTACTCTCACCACAAATATAAAATGAGCACACCAAGTTAACCAGGCATAAAAGTAAACAAGAGTGAACTATTTTGTAAAGTAATAAAGTGCAGAAGATTTCAAATACTGAATTTATCAAAGTACAGAAACATGTTCACTCTGTTTATGAAAATAAACATGTTAAAAGGATCTGCAACAACATATAGAAAAAGAGATTGTTGACTTGAAAAAGAACCAAATAGGACCTTTACACTGCTGCATAAAAAATTAAAGAACTGAAAAACAGGTCACAAGAAAACATCCAGAATGCACAACAGAAAGACAATAGATAAAAAACATCGGAAAGTACAAACATGGAAGTTACAGTAAAAAAGGTCTATCATATATTGAACTGGAGTTTCAGAAGGACAGGGAAAAAGAAATATCCCGAAAGATAATGGCTAAGAATACTCCAAAACTTATAAAACATACCATGCCACAAATTCAAGAAATGCAACAACCTCCAAGCAGTAAAAATAAAAAGAAATTTACTTTAGTTCACGTAAAACTGCAGGACAAAAGAAAAACTTTAAAAACAAAGAAAAAAAATCAAGACAACCTTTAAAAGACTTTAAAAAGTTAAGCTGATAGCCTGACTTCTCAAAAGTTATCAATGTACAATTGGAAAGGACTGTCCACCTACAGCTTTTTACTGGTGAAAATACCTTCACAAGTGAAGGCAAAATAAAGACATTTTTAAACTAAACTAAAACTCAAAAGAATCTTGACACCAACAAACACTACTGGAAATTACCAAGGACTTACTTAGGGCAGAGGGAAAATTATCTCAGACAGAATTATAAGATTTAGTAAAGAATACAGAGGGAAAAAGTGGGGATAAAATAAGTAAATTTAAATAAAAAAAGTTAAAAAAGTAACATTAATATCCCTTGGGATTGGGAAAAAAAATTACAAAAGACAACATGAAAGTTGTTTTAAGATTTCTTTCATGGAGAATGGTAAAATATTAATTACCATTAGACTTTTCCAAGTTAAGGATGTAAGTCATAATTTGTAGGACATTTGTTAAATAACAGAAAGAGTCTACTTTTTAAACTAGTTGAGGAGAAAAATGGGATGTAAAAAATAATATAAGTGAAGTTCTTAGTTTTAAAAAGTGGTGGTAGTGAAGCATTTTAGTAGTTTATTAAAAGATTATATAACTATGTGAATCATGATAAATCTACAAGGCCAGGCTTTTTTGGTTAGGTCAAAGTTTTGAAGGAAATGCCTAACAGAAAGAAATTCAAGCTGAGGAAGTATATTTTAATAAAAGTTTCAATTACTATCTAATGTGTATATGATACATGGGATTATTCTGTGCACTTTAAGACTCAGTTTGGTATTCCCTTTTAAGCTACTGCCAAAGACATATTTCCGTTAACAAGTCTAGACTAGGCATTTAAATGCTTACAAATGTAGAACACATTTGTAGAAATGTAAAAGGATTAACAAGTACCTTGTAGCCCATCTTCTATTTCCTCTTCATCTTCACTAGAGGAAGCTAAGTAAGCTTGAAAATCCATGTCCAGAAGCTCTTCCTTTTTAAACTTCTTGTTTAGCATTGTAATTCTTTCATGATCAGTCTCATCCCAAGTGATCTCCACCTTTCATCAATGAAAAAGAAAAAAATAAACAAAAATGAAAATGTCAGCTATCCAAACTTGTCAAAGGATATTTATCACTAACTTAATGTTAACAGTAAGCTAAAAAAGTTAAGACAGGCTAAAATAGATAAATGACACGCTTAGTAAAAAGTATTCTATTTGTGAAAATAGAATTATTTCGATGAACTGTGTCTCCAATCTCCTAACTCTCTGCTATATTTAAGGTACTCCATTAACAGGGAGTAAAAAGTCATCAGTATTTGGATTACTGTGGTGAAAAGAGATTTTTTAAGTGTATGGGTAAAAAAGTTAGCATTATCATGAATCAGTGAAAACAATTTTTCATCTGGAGTTCTAGGCAGTTCTGGTCTACCAACTATGTGAAATCTGTTGATAAAGCTTTCAACACAATCTTAGAGGGGTCTATTTCCCCAAAAAGATTAAGAACCACTGATGATAAAGGCATTTATTGATTGGAAGTACAATAAATCCTGTGATATAAGAATTCATCTATTAATATGACAGGTCTGATGACTGACTTCTGTCCTCTACACACCATACAGGGTACTATTAGAAGTTTTAGCTTCATCACAGGGTGGGTCTTAGTCCTTGCTTTCTTTCCCCTCAGGCTAATCTCCCTAGATCAGGACAACAAAATGGGCACTAATTAACCAAAAAATCTGATCCTTAAAATAGCTACTATTGTCTTGGTTCTAACTAGCCACAGGACTCAGAATTATCCCTATTCTGATAATTAAGCTTGAGCTGATGACCACAAAACCACTGCTGGAACTGGGGTAGATACGGATAATCTAGCCAGCCAGACCCCAGGAACTCCAGACTGGCTGGCTAGACAGGCTTGCCCTGGTCATTTTTTCATTTTAAAAATAACAGGACTCTACATTTTATGTGACTGAATCTTTTATTTTTTTAAATGTTTTAATTTTTCCTTTTTAGACTGTTTTTATGTATTTTTAGTTTTTAAATCTTTTTTCCTTTTTATTGAATTTATTAGAGTGACAACTGGTTAACAAAATTATACAGGTTTCAGGTGCACAATTACACAACGTATTGCTTATTAAAGATCTGTAACAAAATTATACAGGTTTCAGGTGCACAATTCCACAACATATTCCTTATTAAAGAACCTGTACACTGCATTGTGTTATTTTCCCTATACCCTCCTCCACCTCTCCTGACTCTTCTGACAGTGAATGAATCTTTCACACTTCACTTATACATTATGGGTAGGGTTTTACTATACCCAATAACTAATGAAGGCTGCACAGTGCTCACCACAGCATGCATGTGAAAGATACAGAAGTCCTTCTCTCTGCCACTAGCCCATCTCAGAAGAGAATGGTGGTTCGCTGCACAGTCCAGTTGTGTATAGAAAGTTAATGGGCAGGAGGGAACAAGGGAGGGAGAAGAAAGAAACATGCATAGCAAAATAATAAACTAATTCAACAGAAATTTGGTGATTGTGGGTTATTCAGCATTAATGTAACATCCAGTAGTCCTGAATTATTCTTCAATTATTCTTACAATTTTGGATCCTATCTGCAGAAAAAATGTGTTCCTATTTTAAATTTTGATTAGTTTCGTTTTAACTGAAATTTGAGGTAATTTTCCCACTACCTCCCTCTTTCCTACTGCTTCCTAGAAAACTAATAGCTGATATGTTACTTATTAAAGAATCTAGTTGATTAAAAGATAGACGAGAAGAGAGAAATATTTTCAGGTAACTGACTCAGGCTTAAAAGTGTAATAGAAATCTGTAAATAGGTTCAAACAGATGTGGTGGATCAAAATGCAAATACACTTGTGTCTCATTTCTATTTGTTTTTGTGCGTTAAAATTTTGAAGTGTCCATCTGTAAAGATGCTATTGTAAACAGTATATAGTCTTTCCTCAAAACAATAAAGTCCAGCTACATATTTCTAAAAGTTAAGAAATACCGTTGATGTTCCCATTGCAGAAGATGTGAAATATTTTGGTTTATATGCTGTTAAATCCACTTCTGAAGCTACATCCTTAGGCTCATCATCAAAAGTAGTGTCATCTGGTATAAACCTAAGAAACAAACAAAAAAATTATTTGAACGTATGCTGCAGTAATAAACAACAAATTTAAATTTTCTTGTCATTAGTCGTAGTTTATACATACATACCATATAAGTTTCTACAGAACACACATGTAAATGAGGCAAACAATGTTAGAAATAACCTTGGCACAAAATTTCTGCATTTCATAAGCTATAAATCTGTAATTTCATTAAATTTAAGTGAACTCTGTGTAGGTAGAAACCCTGCATTAGGAGTCAGCTAATATGAGTCAGGTGCAAACACACATGGATCCCTCATGTTCAAAAAGACCTAGATTTCTGTTAGTGTAGTCACTGGCCTGCTACATAACACTGTGTGAAGATCAAACAGAATTATTAATGGTTAAGTTTTCCAAATATAAAGTATCATATGCATGATGTGTCACTGAAAATAAGGAAAAGCTTAAGGTTGATTCTTCGAGACTAAAAAATCCTAACAATCTTACAATTTTTTCCCCAAAACAGACAGCTGTTAAATGTAAATTTGCCATTATAATTGTTAGACAATTCTTAGGCACCAGGCTAAGGAATTGAGAGTACTGGGGAAGCAAGAATTAAATAATTCATGGTTACTATATTTAGCTTTTGTAATTTACATAATTATAATTCCTCAAGAAAAGCATATGCCGTATATTCTACCAAAAATGATTTTTTGGGGAAGGAATGAGTAATTAAGGTTCGTTACATCTACATAACAACCTCCTCCAGCTATACTTTGGCACACACTTAGTAGAAGGAAAACAAATATACTTGTTTTTCATACTAATATATTTAACTGTTACTAATATGCATGCTTTTATATTTTGGGGCAGATGAAAGAAAGTTTCTCTAGATAATAGGATAGCAGTAGAAAACTCTATTTTCTTTTATATATGACAAAATAAAACAGTGAGAGTAAATTTTTCCATGGCCATAGATTTGATTTTCTAGGCACTGCCAGAGCTTATTCTAACACTGCATGGAAATGTCCCAAAAAGGAAACAGAAAGAACAGAGCAGTTCTGAAAAGAATTGTTAACATCAATTCATAATAACCAGAATATGACACTCTAACAAATGTTTGGTAACTATTATTTAAACATTCAAAACAAGCACCTCCTATTGAAACTGTTGACAGAAAAGAGAAGGAAATACAGCTTGCCTTGTAAGATACAACCTTCTTGCTATATACTTTAGCACACTTGAGTCTTATCCCAAAATATCACTTCCAAAATCTTTCTTTGTATTTCTCTACCAGTTGGAATGCCTCTCAAGTATGAAAGCCATATTGACTATGAATTGATGCATTTTTATCCCCTAAAACATTTCATTTTGAGAACAAAGCCGCTAACAAACCTGCATACAAAGAAGTGGTTTCTACTGAAAAGTGTCACAGTAGAATGGTTTACTGGGTTCCAAAGGACTAGCTAATGATAAAATGGTACAGTAGTTCAGCTTCCCATTTTCTTAGAACTGACATTCACAACCACCTAAGATCAGTGACAGTGTTGTCCAACAGAACTTTCTATGATGATGGCAATATTCTGGTTCTAAGCAAATAAACTGTAAATTAAAAAAATACATATTTTGCAGTCCCCCACTACTACAAATTATGCAGTCAGGTTTCCCACAATTGGGGAAATTGTAGGGGTCAACATACCCTGAAGTCAATGGATAAGCCTTGCATTTGGAGAACTGCCTTTGAAATCATGGTATCTACCCTGCCAGCTAAGTATCTTAAAATTTTTAATTAAATAAATTTAAACAACAAGAAGTGACTAGTGGTTCCTGTACTGGACAGCACAGATCTAGACATACCAGCTTATTAGCAAATTCCTTTGTCTCCACTTCTATTTTTAAATAAAAGTAATTCATCTGGTTCCTAGTTCTAAAAAACAGTTCCAAAGTAATATCACTACACATGACCCATCATCCTAAAAACATGGCCAAGATTTTCAGTCAAGATGGAGGTGTAGGTAGACACGCTTCACCTCCTTGCGCATCACAAGAACAACTAACCTCAAAACAAAAAGTACCCAGAACTGCCAGAAAAATCATACTTTATGTAAGTCCAACCACCAAAGATTTAAAGAACCCACATTCCTCCAGACAAGTAGGAAGGGTGAAGATCCAGAGCTGGGGTAGAGAGGATGTAGTATGGCGTGGAGAGGTAGCAGCAGTGGCAGATCAGGAGAACAGTCCCAGATTCATGTGCTCATATGTGGTGGATAAAAATTAGAAGGGAAACCTTGGGAGCCAGTGATCTTAGCCTCAGGCCAAATGGCACACAGTTCAGGGTTCCAGCTATGGGAAGATAAAGCCTCAAAACTTCTGGCTATGAAAATCAGCGTGGGTTTGGCTGATGGAAAAACTGCTGGTTTTTCAGAAGAGTCCATTTAAATGGCTTGCAAGAACTGAGAACATATGCAAACTCACCCACTCTGGGAATCACCACCAGGGCTAGAAGGGTACCAGTTATATAGGAGGGAATGAAGTGATTGGAAATGGGGCATGTGCCAGGCAAACCTTCAGAAGCCAGGTAGTAGCATAATCCTCTCTCTGACCCTTCCCTCTACAAAGAGCCACAAAGTGGTAAAGCAGGTTGTGTTGCCCTGCCTTAGCAAATACCTAAGGCTCGGCCCCATACAACTTAACAGATGCACTAAGTTAGGGAGTCAAACAATTCTACCCAACACACAGAAACAAACATAAAAAGGCTGTCAAGTTGAGGACACAAAGAAATATGGTGCAAATGAGAGAACAAACTAAACCCCAGAAAAAGAACTAAACAAGACACAACCTACCTGATGCAGAGTTCAAAACACTGGTGATCAGGATGCTCAGAGAAACAAGTGAGTAAAACAAAAACATAAGGGAAGAAATGAAGATTATACTAAGTAAAATAAAGAAAGATCCACAGGAATCAACAGTGAAGGGAAGGAAGGCAGGATTCAAGTGAACAATTTAGAACATAAGAAAGAAATAAATATTCAAAAGCATCAAGAGAGAAAAGACAAATAACATACAAAGGGGCTCCAATAAGGCTATCAAATGATTATTCAACAGAAACAATTCAAGCCAAAAGGGAATGGCAAAAAGTATTTCAAGTCATGGTAAACAAAGGCCTGCAACCAAGAATACTCTACCCAGCAAGGCTCTCATTCAAGATAGAAGGAGAAATAAGGAGCTTC